>JAQFXY010001303.1:0-11326 GCA_034693865.1 Ceratophysella sigillata | reverse complement strand
ATTACATTGCAGCATTTGCTTCCCGGCTGCTTCACGAACGCTGCCAATTACTCGTTTTTATATATGCAGCTAATAACTAAACGTTACAAGCGCGACGGACAGACAGACGGACGACCGGAGTATCCCATAAGACCTTTCTGGTCTAAAAAAAAACACGTTCAATCGCTCAAATAACTTTTGTGGTCTATTAGTGATTTCTGGTCTGTGTTATCCGTATTTGATCAGTAAAATGGCCGGCATGAAACAAAGGGTTTTCGCGTTCGCTATCTAATGTAAATTTGGTATTAGAATTTAACTTATCGTATTGGTAACCTAGAAACCGGCAATGTATAAGTTGCAAAACATGGTATATGGTATATGGTATGTGTTATTTGATGGACTTACCTTCCACGCCACTGGTCTCCTCGAACCAAACTTCCGAATTCACCACCGCCTATTACCTGTAATAGGATCAGGCTCTCTCTAATAGTGGAAAATATGGTATTTGTGTTTCGCTAATTTTAGGTAAATGTAACGCATATGCTTTGGTGCGCGGCGTTCGCACATCGCTTGGAGCGAGGGCGTAATACAGTTAAGTAAAGCTTATCTAGTGAACCCCTCTAGTGGATAGCTTGGAGCTGTCCGGGGAATAAACTCTTAATTAATGATCCCCTGTAGTGGATAGCTTGGAGCTGTCCGGGGCATAAACTCTTAATTAATGATCCCCTTTAGTGGATTGCCTGAAGCAAATCCGTGGCATAAACTCTTAATTAATGAACTCCTTTAGTGGATTGCTTGAAGCAAATCCGGGGCATATAATGTTATTAATTGTGTTTTACCCGAGGTTTCCCAGAAGATAATCTTTATTTGATCTTGAAAAGGAGATAAATAGTTCGTATTAGAAATTCAGGAGTCCGTGAGCAGAGAGTTAGGAGAAGAGTCCGGTCCGTTTGGTGGCTGGGTCCTCAGTGATCCCACTGGGCCGTGCCGGTTCTAATCGTCTTTCTCTCCCCGTCTGTCTCTCGAGAGCGAAACCAAGGGAGCAGAGCAGAAGCGAACACAATCTGCCGGCCTATGTTCGCCTTGCCTCTGTTTAACAGAACATAAGCGAACATATTCTGGGAAGCCAATAGAACGCTTATGCTCCCCGCTCCCGCTCTCCGATTCGGGCCTCGCTCCGAGGCTCCGACTCTTTGATTCGAGCCTCGCCGCAGTCGGACCACCCGCACCCTCTCAACTCTCTGGCCCCGCCTTAATTCTTCCAGAGTCCTCGTCACACTTCTCCCACCCGGACAATTCAGCGTCCTCGCTGACATTTCCAGTGAAATAAGATGACGAGGAATCTGGTACAAAAATTTACACATCTACATGGTATACAAGATTTTGTTTAAATTATTATAGATTAGAGATTATTATTTAGAGGGGTGACAGAGGTTTTTAGTTAATGTACCTTATGTTGATATTTTGGGTAAATTATATTAGAATATTGATGGTTTATGTATTTACATTTTCTAAAGATTATACTATATATTTATACATCATGTATATATATTTTTTTTTTGTGATTTTATTTCTGTTATGGGTTTAAGTGTTTCCTTTTTTTCCCATTTTTTTATATTTTCTTTCTGTTATTTTTAACTAAAAGAGGCAGAAACTGATGTGTTATTGAAGTTACTTAAATCGTGCATCATTTGGGCTTGTTTCGCTGTCTTCGTCTGAATTGGAGTTGGTTAGAAGATTTCCTATGAGTGCTTTTGAGCAAATCCTTAGAAGTTTGAGATTTCCTTTTGCGAGTATGGATAGATTGTAAGCTTCAGTTCTGGTTCTCGAGTTGTGGCCGATTTGGGGTTAGGTACATCCATGGAGGATGGACTGGCAAGAGGAATTCAGCTTTGTCTTCATTGCGTGTGTTGATTTGAAGACAAAGGGGCTTTACTATTGATTTAAGTAGCTTCCTGATTTCCGCAATATCACTTTGTAATAATCGAGGAGGGATCTGCTCGAAAACGTAATCCAAATTACGATGCCAGTGTTGGGATTGGGCGCGGGAGCAATATTTATCCCGTAAGTTTCTGATTTCCTTGTATATCTCCACGATTACTGAGTTGGGTAACGGAGGTTGGGTTGTAGGTTGGAATAATTGACTTGATGATAGTTGAATTGGAGGAGGTTTGGGGATATTAAACTGAAGATATCTTGGTGTAAGCTGTTTGTTTCCATCCTCGCTGAAGTTAAATCAGTCTTTTGACAATGTTTGTCTTTGATGAAGTCTGATGAGTTTGAATTGGTTCAATGTTCGGTGGTGGCGTCACTACCGTTAAATTGTGATGATCCGATCTGCCTTGGGTTGGAAACGAATGAGTTCTACGTGGGAAGAGTTCCAAATTCTTGAAATGAATTAAAGGTGGGCTGGTTGATATACCTGAAGTGGTAGATAAGTAAGATTTGGATAGATTGGGTGGTGTCTTGTAGTAAGCACTTACTTTTGTAGCAATATGTCTTTTGAGGGTTTGCAGAATTGTTGGATGTCCAGTTACATATTCAAAGTAAATGGAGTATATGGTTTGTTTTGCATCGTTGTAGGTGCCCAATTGTGATGTTGGAGTGGTATTTAGGCCTGTGATTGGATGAATCTTTTTCGGTAGACTTTGAGACGCGGTGTGAAGTGTCCACCAAAATATTGGTTCGTCCAATATTAAGGATTGAGATGTCGAATATGTTTTAATCCTTGTGATGTGGTATGGTAGATTGCGCTTGTCCATGAACGATATGAATGATGTCGTGAACTTTGGATATTTCTGCTCAGAGTATATGTGTGTGTAAGTTAAATTGAAGTTGTCGTCAGCCCTATAATGTGTAAATTGAAGAAGGTTAACAAAAAGTTCCAAGTTCTCTTCGATGTGAGTATTGAATAGGGAGTAGATATTATCCCGTTGAGATCCAACTGGATTTTTCTTGTTAGGCATGTTTAATTCTGATTTTAAGGACTTCATTTTCTTGAACATTGAAATTTGTGCTTTGAAGGGTTAGATACTGTTTGGGAAGTCGTTTGGGCTGTAGCGGAAGGGGTCTGAAGTAAGTGAGTTCATTGTTGACGTTGCGGTTCTGAAAAAAAATCAGTAATTAGGACCGATTAGTTTAATTTAGTTTCAGGAACAGAAAAGAGAAGAACAAGTTGTGGAGTAAGGATTGAACTAGCTTGATTGGGTTTACCAACAAGTAAGATATCTTAGGAGTACTAGAAGCAAATTAAATTGTGATTGGATGTACCAAGGATTATGTTAGAAATGATTGGATGTACTAATCTATGGACTAGCTTGGATGTACCAAGGATAAGGTTAGAAATGATTGGATGTACCAATCTATGGACTAGCTTGGATGTACCAAGGATAAGGTTAGAAATGATTGGATGTACCAATCTATGGACTAGGTATCTTTCCAAAAAGTACAATTTTTCAAGCCAACGGAAAATATTACTTATTATTCAAAATACTGTTGGCCCCGCCGAGTTAAAATCCGGCATTTCCACCAATGTTACGCATATGCTTTTTGTGTGCGGCGTTCGCACATTGCTTGGAGCGAGGGCGTAATACAGTTAAGTAAAGCTTATCTAGTGAACCCCTCTAGTGGATAGCTTGGAGCTGTCTGGGGCATAAACTCTTAATTAATGATCCCCTTTAGTGGATAGCTTGGAGCTGTCCGGGGCATAAACTCTTAATTAATGATCCCCTTTAGTGGATAGCTTGGAGCTGTCCGGGGCATAAACTCTTAATTAATGATCCCCTTTAGTGGATTGCCTGAAGCAAATCCGTGGCATAAACTCTTAATTAATGAACTCCTTTAGTGGATTGCTTGAAGCAAATCCGGGGCATATAATGTTATTAATTGTGTTTTACCCGAGGTTTCCCAGAAGATAATCTTTATTTGATCTTGAAAAGGAGATAAATAGTTCGTATTAGAAATTCAGGAGTCCGGGAGCAGAGAGTTAGGAGAATAGTCCGGTCCATTTGGTGGCTGGGTCCTCAGTGATCCCACTGGGCCGTGCCGGTTCTAATCGTCTTTCTCTCCCCGTCTCTCGAGAGCGAAACCAAGGGAGCAGAGCAGAAGCGAACACAATCTGCCGGCCTATGTCCGCCTTGCCTCTGTTTAACAGAACATAAGCGAACATATTCTGGGAAGCCAGGAGAACGCTCATGCTCCCCGCTCCCGCTCTCTGATTCGGGCCTCGCTCCGTGGCTCCGACTCTTTGATTCGAGCCTCGCCGCAGTCAGACCACCCTCTCTCAACTCTTTGGCCCCGCCTTAATTCTTCCAGAGTCCTCGTCACATAAACAAAAAAACCGTGCGCAACTCCACACACACGCTGGGCTACTCGACTGAATACTCGGACCTTTCACGCATCACGTTGTATATTGTATGTGCTCGTGCTTTCTTGCATTAGTAATGGCGCAGAGGAAGATGAATGGTGTGAGCGTTGTCAAGAACTACCACCACCTTCTTCCTTTCATTAATTGCTATCTGATTGTAGACTTTAAGGAGAGACTCAAACCAAGTTCCAAATGTTTCTGTATTCACGTTATCGTGGTAGTTCTCAGATGCTTTGTTCTATGATACACAATGTACGAGGGTGCTCTCGGGTGTTACACCGTCCTTCGTATTTATACCAAGAAAGGAGCATAATTAGTTGGTATATTGTTTTGCGTTAAGTAGCAGTTCCACACTTTACTTACTAGCAGAAAGTACGATTAGCCTAGGAGAGCTGGGTTGTTTTTGCGATTCAAAAAGCGAAGTGTGCTTCGTCTTTGTACGTTTCAAATTGTTTGGGCATCCAAGCCTAACCAGCACGACCTGTGAACATGAAATAAAACTATGAACAATTATGAACATGAACAATATGAACCTAACCTAGCCAGGCTGTTTTACACAAATGAACTATGAATACTAAAAGCGTCGACCCAGGTTTCATCGAGATAGGAGATAAGCACATCATCTTCAAGTTCCAGTTGCCTCAATCTTCGAGGAAAAATTGCGATTATTGATCTTCTTGTATCTCCAGTTCATTGCAAGCAAGGTTTTCCTTAAAGTGCTCTTGGAACATTTAAATTTACCTGCCTTTCTGCTTATATGCTCGTTATATATGTTATCGAACAATGGGGCTTCGAGTCCTTCTCAAAAGTCCTTTTCAAAAGAATCTATGCAATCTTGCTCAATGCATTTGTAGCGTCTTTTTCTCTTTGGCGTAACAATGGGTTGCCCAGTACATTGCTTGCGTACTACGTCATCAACAACGAATCTACCAATGTTCAGCTACTACCACCATCACTGGCAACGAAATAAATTCCGCTAGAGGGCGTAGGGTTTCCAAGCTTCCAAACAAATGCCAAGAATGATTCTGTAACCAGCGTACATCTATTTAACGTGTGGTCCTTATATTTACCGTTATATTCTTTTTGTACATATTTCTTATTCTTGAAGAATGGAACAATTGCACCAAATATCGCACATCTCTCATCTGCTGCCCTGGTGCTGAATGCGATTAGGTCAGTTATTGTGTCTGTTATGATGCAACGTCACTTCTTCATTAATTACAATAATATGGGTTTTCTTATCAATCCTTATTGAAAACAGCTTATTTCCTCCTACATCGTGTAGGATAGCGATCCCATGCGCATCTGCTATGCTTGGTTGGGATGAAGTTAGCTGCGCCCTTGAGCTAAAGCGTCACTAAAATACATATTTGGCCTCGGGTGAACTAAGGAACCACCAATAACAAAGTACCCATCCCTTTCCAGCTTGTAGTTCTGAAGAAAAACTACCGTTTCGATTACCGCAGACTTCTGTTGGCCCTCATAGCCTCTTATTCCTATCAGCTAGATAGGTAGATCTTATCTGTTTCCCCATCATTTCAATAATTCTAAAGGCAGTTTGCCTACTCCATAGTCGTGATCCGATTTTTCCGCCGACACGCCGTATACGCTTCATCATTTTGGGATGATTTGTAGGTGTAATATTCATCATAGCGGAACCATGAACTATGTACATCAAGTTTCTTGTTTCAATATCTATATCTGTGTCATCACCATCGTTGTCCTGTGCTAGTCGAAGTATATGAAGATTAGCCTTCTAACCTTTCCTCTCGTACGCTCCGTGAGATAGATGTTGTGCGAACGCTTCGATCTAGATGGGACTTTATGTCGTCGGTATTCTTTTTTTTTCCGATCGCAGGTGTCCATCCTTTTTTGCACAGACATCTATGTCAGCAGTTGTATATCCATGCGTGTTTAAGGAAGTTTGTTTGTAGCAATGTCTACATCTCACTTTCCAGAATCGAGCTTCTAATGACTGCACCATCTCAAAGTTTCTTTGAATGCGTTCTTGCTTCATGAATTCAACATCTAGATAGTTACTTAACTCGTTTTCAATGGTTGGCATCCAAATAAAGTGACTGGTTGATTTCCACTTGAGTGTCTCTTGGACTTGGCCGGCTTGTTGCTGAATATCACCTATTCGTTCAACTGCTATAGCCTCATTGTCAAAATCTGCATTTGTTGCTGGGCAGATTTCCATGTGCGTCATTCGGCAGCTTGTCACAAGATGGACTATTTCGACCACCCTCGGCTCTAGTGTAATAAACTCATTAGAGTTGCAGTTATTGTCTTTTCCAGGAGTTGGTAATCCTCGCTTCCAGAAGTCCAACTAGAAAGGGCGGTTGCTCGCAGTCTATCAGTCAATCTATTGTGCGAGTATAAAATAGATTCAGGATGAAGCACGTCCAGTTCTGGAAAAATATGTTTACAAGGTCGAAATAACGGCCACAATGTAGTTAGTTTTGAGTATTGATCACTGCTTAAGATGCTCGGATTCCCAATAACTACCATGTCAATGACGCTATTCTTCAATATGGTAAATAGTTCAGGATTCACATGTATAGGCTTGTACATTTTTCTCTTTCCTTGAAATGCAATCTTCTGGTAATTCGCATCACCAGCACTAAATTTTTTAAGCATCAGGATAGCAAATGTGTACTTCCGTCCGTTCGTTCGTCATTTTCCTCCAGAGAGTTCACTCTTGCAACTGTTACATACCCCAGGTTGAGTACATGATCTTCTGTAAGAGTGAAGTATCCATCTTGGTTCACGTGTTGGTTGTTTAAGTTTGCTACCGTTACTATCCAGTTCCTATTCAAATTGTAAACCACGATTTTGATGTTGTCGTTTTCCAGAATATGACCCATCCAATTGGCATACACGTCTTTTTTCCAGCAATTCATACCTATAAATCGCTTTTTGAAATTGGTAGCTTGTGATAATTTCATTTAGAACTAAGTTGCAGCCATCATGTAGGGTGAGGAAGCGCTTCTTCTAGAACGTCCTGTTGCGTTTTTCTTGATTTCTTCGATCACGGGTGCCGCTGCTTCCACATATAGCTCTTTCTCGAAGAACTCTCCAATAGTTTTAGTTTGATGTTCTCCCTGAATGAGGGACATGTTGTACTGAGAATGTCCTAAAAGTAAAGTAGGTATTTAAGCATATGATGATTAATGCGTCAGCTATAATTTACCCTATATATGACGTAACTAAATAGTCTATAATTTACATACTTTGGCAGATCATGACCATATGAACTTAGTTGTATTGACCCACTCTTTTTCGTATTCGCGTCCAACGAAGAAATTTAATGACTGATTGAGATCATTTTGGAATTTCAACACTTCCATTTTGACTTGAAGTCCAGAAGATGATTTCGTGAATTTCAGACTTGGTAAATATCTGTAAAGTATATATTTTAGTCATTTAGTTATTTCTTATGTGGTTGTTTGATGTCGGTCAGTTATGTTAAATGTGCTTCCTTACGTTTCATTGAAAATGCGTTTATATAGAACTCTAGCTTTGAAGTAGGCTTGATACGCTTCAGCATAAAGAGTTTTATTCAATCTAATTCAATCTAATTTAATCTAATCTAAATGTTAAAGTAATGCAAAGGAGCATATTGTATCAAGAACATATCAAGAACAACAGCGGCTTGAGAATTGGAAACCCCCTAATCTGATGCGTCTTGACAGCATAAACTATGCCAGTAGCTCTGTCGCAAGTCACCATGTGACTGCTGAAAGCCACTAAGGCAGTTGTTGAAAGGTGTCAATCCCCTACCCGGCAGAATGCTCCTTTCCTAATGTGTCGCCTGTCGTGCGCGGGATGAAATGATGAGTGAACTGGCTAGTCACTGTCCTAACTGTCAACTGGTCTATAATAAACTAAATAGCAATGTACTGGACACTAACGACGATGTACAACTACTACTAATTTATTTACTCAAAGAATAATTGACCCAAAATGACAAAACAAGAAATAGAGAGAGCGACAGACTTGTTCACTACACTAAAGACCAAAAAAGGTAAGTGATTACATACACACACACACACATAGACCATGCGGCCCATACTTGCCGGGAAGGACAGAAGAGGGCACTCACTCCTTGCTCCTTCCTGCACCACTTGCTCTCTCCTCAAGTGGTTCCTCAAGTGGTTCCTCAAGTCCCAGGCTACTTCCCAAATGTGCTTGTGTGTTAGAACCACTACTCAGCAGGCTACTTCCCAACTCTCACTAACACGGGGGAAAATTAACAACATAGGGGGGGAATTAACTTTAGACTAAAACTACTTAGTAATATTCAACAGCAGTAATGTCCAGGCTCCGATGGTCAAACGAAAATCCAGTAGGCACATCCTTGTCATGCATCTGGCACATTGATATCTGCCAAAATTTTATCTTAATGTAGAAGCTTATCTGACCTAACAAATCTGTTACCATATATTAATATGTACTCCTGACAGTACATTACCATATCATAATCCGAAGCTTTTTTAATGGGAAAACACATAAGCTAAATTTTTACTAAATAATGGGGTAAATGAAATTGAATCTTTGATCATGTTGACATACGTTTCGCAACATATTACATATTACATCTTACCGGGTTGATTGCAAATCCAAATCCGTCTAGAAGCTAACTCGCAATGTGTGGTACTATGTCGTAATAAAACAGCTCATATCGCTTATTATGTAAACCCTAGAACATGAGTTCTTCAAAATGAAGAGCAAATCCTCAAATTCTGCTGCTTAGAAAAATGTGAACCAAAAAATATTTAACAATTTACCTGTGTAAAGTAAGGGTTATTACTTTCAAACCTAAGTTCGAATACTCCTTTTTTATTACTACATGTGCCGTTCTAAACATTTATTACCGTTTGACAGCTTTGATCTTTCTCCTCCTTCATTTTCCTCTTCCTCTACATCCTCATAAAAGTTTCCACCTTCAACTGCTTGTTGATCTTCGTCGAAATCTGAATTATGGACCTTTTCTTCATTACCTTCAATGGCTTCTTCAGCAGCCGCTGAGCTTGATGACAGTTCCTCTTTTACACCGCTAAAACGAGGTGTGCTCAAAGTTTCTGTAAATGGCATATTCTTGTTGGAGGAATTTGAAGAGACGGAGTACGGTGTGCTTCATGCTGTGGAGGTTGAATTAGTTGTGCTGGTAACTTCAATACCGTAACCTGTGCTTGTATTTTCGATGGATTAGTGCTAGTTGTGGCTTCTGGCATAAACTCACAGCCTTGGTTCATCAATGCTGAAATAGCTAGGAATTCGAATTAAATTGTTGGACCTGAACCCAACGTTGGTTCTGAATCAACATTGGATTCAACAGACTGTACCGGTCAAGAAATGTAAAACTTGTAACACATTTTATATTTAAGCTATTTAGAAAACGCATATTTTATCTACCTAATTTCGATTCGATCCGTCAAGTTTAAATTTTTCGCAACCGCGCATGGGCACTTTGGAATTTTACTACGGGCGCGCCTTTGCTCAAATTGACCCCAAATTTCATATTTAAGCTTTTTAAAAAATGCACGTTTTGTGTTTAAGTTGGATTCGATCGGACGAGTTTTTATCACCAGTTGCCTCACTTCATGTTATGGGTTATGGGTCATGTTTTTGGTTTTTTCGCGTATTTGGAGATGTTATCGGTTTTTCATGTTTTCGGGATGTTTTCGTTTTTGGGGATCAGTTCAGGTATTTATTATTTATCCCCAGTTTTCGGTTTTTGGGGATCGGTTCAGGTATTCATCCCCAGTTTTTGGTTTTTGGGGATCAGTTCAGGTATTCATCCCCAGTTTTAGGTTTTTTGGGATCAGTTCAGGTGGTTTGTCCCCACTTTTTTTTGGGGGACAATAGTTTTGGGGATCAGTTAAGCACGACCATTTTACTGATCTAGCTCAAATACGGATAATACTGCTAGAAAAATTGAAACAGTTGTATAAGGCTATACTTAAAACGAAGAAACGAAACAAACCTCACCTGTATTTATTTTTGCAGCTGTAGAAAATGATTGATAGAAAAAGCTTGTGAAATGAAATAAAGTGACTAAAATTATTTGTAAAGTTAAATATATTTATTCAGTAAAATACGTATTCCTGGATCAGAATTTGATTCGGATATGAATAAAGAATACAGCTATACAGCATACATATACGTATTGTATAGACAAAAGGCGTTCCGTTACATAAAAATCACTTATTTATTATTTATTGAGGTAAAACCTGACACAAATAATCGCTAATTTTGAATTCACCGGGAAGCCAAAGACACAAGGATACTTTAGTTTTTTTTGTTCCAAAAAAGGTCAACCATACCTAAAAAAATTGACCCCAAACTGGAGGGTGTAGTTTTAGGACTTTCCGAAGGCGGCATGGGCCAGAGGTCAATAGTTAAGCACCTCAGAGGTCAAAATATTGACTTTTATTGTGCTACAGTTCAAAATAGAATAAAAAATATTGAAAAGAGACCCGCAATTGGGTAAGAAAGTAGCCAGAAGGCCCTAATTTAGAACTTGTCGTAGGCCCTTATGCAAAACATATGGCAGGAAGACGAGGTCACGGAGGCTGTAAGAGCAACTACTGTTGGGTACAAAGGTCAAATATGACGTTAAAGGTATGTTTGGTGTACATTATGTGAATGGAAAGCGCAAGATTTGCTACGTTCACCAGGGTCTACGGGCCACAAACCACTGGGTTGTCGATGGCTGCCACTTTTTGGAAACAATAGTGGTTGCCAAGGCAATTAGTGCCTGAGGCACCCTGCCACGCACGATAATTCCTAAAAAATCAACTATTAGTGTCAAGTGATAAGTTAGCAACGTCCTCAAACCATTACTGTAGGTTCATTTCTAATAACTCTGCCCGGTGACCTGTCAAAGGTCATTTTCGATCATGAACAACCGTCGTGGTACAGCGCCTACTTGACCTAGGCCTAAGCACGTGACCTTGAAAATTGACTCCGCAGAAA
>JAQFXY010001302.1:0-11336 GCA_034693865.1 Ceratophysella sigillata | reverse complement strand
TTGTCCCGCTTGTAGCAGGTTGTTCCAGTGATGGCAGGGAATTGCAAGGACGGGCTTAAACTGGCGGGTCGTAGAATTGCACTAGTTATGTGGAAGAACGGGTTACTCCGAAAGAGACAACGTCATCGTACGCTTATTGAAGTGGCAGTTCCAGTCTTCATGGTCCTCATGCTTCTTGGAGCACAAATACTGGTTGCCTGGATGGTATTCAATACGTCCCTGCATGACATGTGGAGCTTCACCCAAGCGTCCTCCGAGCCCTACAATACTACTGAACAGGTAATTTCGTACCTAGCCTATATTCGTGTTCAGGATTGCTAAATGGCATTATAAACGGATTTGCCTTTGCTTTTTTTAAACACTTCCTAGGCTATGTTCAACGCCACGACTGCTGCATTGCTTCAAACTCCACGTCTACGAAATCAAACTCTGAGTACTTCTGCGATAGCTTATGCTCCGTTCACTCCGCTAACTGAAGCAGTTATGAAGGAAGCCATGATCTACCTTGGGTTACCGAGCATGCGTAAGAGATCTTTCATAGTTTAGTTTATCTCATTATGTTACGTCAAACCTGCGAATCTGATTTGGCTTCACCTAAATATTGCTTGAAGACGTGGATTACAGCTCGCAAGAACTTTCAGTTACTCGTGTGATGCAGCCGCTTCATTTAAGAAACGTTCTGTAGTTGGAATGTTGACATTTCCGAGAACAAAAGCATAAGTTTTCCGGTTGATCATGGTTAGGTTGAATTAAACTCACAGTTTTTCTATAGGCGTTCGAATTAAATGTCACTTTTCTGCGTGTAAGTCATGACTCATGACTCATGACAGTGACTCAGGCGATCGGCTGGAACTTCTTGCGTTTAGCACACAGTTTCAAAGCCCATTTGATCAATATAAACCTTTTCCGTAACCACCACGAACACGCCTGTTTGATGAATATTTTTTATGTTTACCTTGGTATTTAATTTGTACTAGATATTGAACACTACGACACCATTAGTGAAATAGAGGATGTTGCCAGGAAGGGACTCGTTATAGTATCTCCTCAATCCGTGCTTCGAGCTGCCATTGTATTCGGGAAGAAAGGTTCTCGTTTCAAGGGAGATTGGGGAAATCTTACATCGGACTATTCAGATGGGCACGAGTTCACGTACAAGATTCGGCTTTTCTCAATAGACTACGAAAAGGAAACCAAGGAAACCTCTGATCGACAAACTGGAACATTGTATCTTAGGACGATTGGTGCTAATGGGAGGAGTGCACCTGGTTTGTGCCTAAAAATATATGGCTCAATTTTTATATGCATCGGACAATAAACCATTGGATTTGATAAGCGAATGCCATTTTTATTCTAGAGCTGGCCTCGGCCTATACCACGTCTGGGTTCTCAGGGTTACAAATTGCAATTGACAAGTCTATCATGAAGCTGGTGCTAAATCTGCCATTTATAAATGAAGAGGTAAATTTAACTCAAAAATTGCGTACAACATTATGCTCAGTAGAAGGTCCTACCTAATTTTTATGAAACCTTTTCCACATTTGTAAAGATAGACCTGGCTGCCTTTCCGTACCAAGCTTCGCTCGACTTTCATCATATGTACTTCATTGTTCTTCCACTGTTACTAGTGTTCGGATTCGCACCTATGGTCGTGTTTATCATTTTAAGCGCTGCAAACGAGCGGGCCTCTGGTATAAAGGTAAGAATCGTGAAAATGACTGTATCAATCTAAGAGAAAGTTGTTCGTTCGATATTCGCGCTTTGCAGGTGTGGGTTTACAGCACACAAGACGTTTTATCAGCTGTCCTGGGTCAATCACTTGTACCTAGGATCACATCCTGATTAATACGTCGTTTAACAGCTGTTATTTCAGAAGAAGAAAAGTCTCTTGATTTAAGATTGTGTCTTAACTTACTAACAGCAAGTGACATTAAAGCGAAACTTTTATTCTCTGGAATGTCAGCGTTCCAATGACTCGAAATATCCACGATAATACTGCTAACCCATGGCAGCCTGTTAAACTCATACCTTGGTGTACCGTACTGCGTCATCAATTACGCACATCTCTACTACCAATACATTCGTCTCTTATTGGGCAGTTTGTACTGTTTGCTTCTGCTGTTTGAAGTTTCTATATTAATCCGAAGTTATCTGTCGCAGGAACTTGCGAAGTTGATGGGATTGCCTGCTTGGGTGCATTGGGTTGGCTGGATGCTCAACTCGTTAATTCTGTCGATGATTACGATAACCATAATGGTGGTCTTACTGCTGGTTCCTTTTGTTCCTCAAGCGGGAGCATTCATTGTTATGAGCCACTTGACGTTTTGGTGGTTTGTGCTGTTGCTTTTTGTAATAGCAGCTACCGCATGTGCTTTGTTCCTGTCCACTCTATTCGAAGACGGTGCGTGTAATTTTCTAATAATTCATTTGTATATTTGAATTTGCTAATTATCAGTGTATGTTTACAGAAATTCTGGCAGCGTTCGTGGGGTTCTTCCTGTGGATTTGTTCGTACGGTATTGTGTTGTGTACCTGTGGTTTGCCACAGCATTATCCGTCCTTTTCTACAAAAATGGCTACCAGCCTGCTTCCACCAGTGGCATTGCATTGGGCCGTCGTGGCTCTCTGCAGCTTACAAGGCCTAGGTAGTGTTCGAGTATTTCCATTTTGCTTAAAGTGATCAGTAATTAAGTAATTACCCTAAAACGAATTATGTACCCAATTCCTCTCTTTGTCCAGCCGTAGCTTCACCTGACTTTGTTTCCGGTGCAAAATGGGGAAATATTGCTCTGATGTGGGAAGAAATATCCGTTGGCTACTGCTGCCTGATGCTCATAGTTGACGCAATAGTCTACATGCTACTGGCCGTATATCTTGATAATGTCATTCCAAGAAAACATGGAGCTCCGAAACCGCTTTACTACATTTTTCAGGTGAGTAGTACTTCTGAGTGAACTGTAGCAGTTGAAGTTGGAATTTAAATAACAACAGTTATAATCGATGTCATGTAATTATTTGTGCTTCGTCAAGCGTAGCTCCCAAAATGGATGACAAGCCCTAGTAATAAACCCAATGCTGTGGCGCCGCTAAGCCAAGAATCAAGCATTCGTATTCTCGAAGTTCGACCGGGATATGAACCTGATCCGCAACATTTAACTCCAACTGTTGAGCTAAAAAATGTTACAAAGCGATATGGAAAAAATAAATTTGCAGTCAATGAACTTTCATGTAAGCTGTATGAAGACCAAATAACAGTGTTCCTCGGTCCCTCTGGAGCAGGCAAGACTACAACGGTGTCCATGCTAGCGGGTAATTAAACAAAATTAATCGATTAGCATTGAGTTGGTTTTATTTCTTGATTCTAAAATGAAATTAAAGCCTAGTTACGTATGTTCATATTAGGCATGTTTTCACCGACAAGTGGCAAGGCAAGTTCAAATGAGTTTGGTACAAAACCTGATGCGGATCACCTCTGGACGAATATTGGCCTATGTCCTCAGAAAAACATGCTATTTGGTAATCTTTCCGTAAGGGAACATTTGCTGTTTTTTGCGATGGTAAGTGTAAGCGCTGTGTACCATAGGACCTACAGTTTCCTTGAACTAAACAATGATCCAGTCACTGTGACCTAACATTTGATTTCCAATCTGTCTGCAGTTGAAACAATTGCCTTACACCAATGCGTATAATGAAGCCACGAAGTTCATAGAACACATTGGGATGGAAAAACAAGAACGCGTCATATCGAAACGATTGTCCGCCGGGCAAAAGAGAAAATTATGTCTCGGCATAGCGCTGATTTGCGGTTCTCGGGTAACTTATTTAGTTTAAACAGTTATCAATGACGAAAGTAAACGAGGAAGTTCAATATTTTCGTTTTTTCATTTTCGGTGTTCTTGGAACTTTTGCTTGGTCATCTTCTCCAAACAGCTGGTTCTTGTAGGTATGTGTACTACAGAAATTTGAGCCAAATCACAATACAATTGATTTAAATAAATATTTAAAACGTGAATTGATTTCTAAAACTAGATGAGCCTACCACCGGTATCGATAACGAAACACGTTGGGCGATGTGGGATATATTACTGGTATGTTGGTTTTCTGTTGTAGCAAGTCAAGCAATTGACTCTAATAATGACAGAATTATTGGCTTACTTAAGCTCCATTTTCCAATTGATTTGGCAGGAATCTCGTGAAAGCCGAACTATTCTGGTAACAACAACCTGCTCTGACGAAGCAGACGTTTTGGGAGATCGTGTAGTAATTATGAATGAAGGCGAAGCCAAATGTTCCGGAACGCCCAAGTTTCTCACGCACCACTTTGGTATGTTCATCACCCAATATTAGTTGTACCTCATCGAATCAACTGCATTGTTTCTCGTTTAACCGATTTAATTTGATGAAGGAGCGAGTTACACTTTGAAGTTGACGCTGATGCCCATAGCCAATAGAGAGCATATACTTGCTACAGTACGGAAATACACTTCAAATGCAAGCTTCAAGGATACAAAATCGACAAATTCTCCTCGGCTAGCGATCAGTGTGCCAGCTGGAAATGGTTTAAATTCGAATATCATCACGGAACTTTCAAACCGTAAGGCTGAACTGGGAATAGTGACCATTGGATTACACTTGAGGGCAATAGAGGACATATTTGCTAGGTAGAATATGTTAATATGTAAAAATAATTGAATTGAAGGGTTTAGTTTCACTATCGCTAATAACGAATTTCTTTTTGACAGTGTCAGTAAAGGTCCTCGTGGTAACTCAGCTCTAAATGGAAAATCAGCTGCCAGTGAAAACGGTAAATATATTAATTATAATTACTAATTATGGCGAATATGGCGTGAAGAATATCGTGGCTTTTCGAACTTTCGATTTCACATTCAATAATGATCCGTTTATTTAGTCGCCGGATATGGTTCGCTTTTCGCTTCACATTTTTCGTGAATTCAAATCTGGCGTGTTAATGCCTTTATTTTCTGTTCACTTGTCTACTACTATACAATTGAAATCAAGGATTGTCACATTTGAATTCACTAAAGACGCCACAGGGATCGTAACAGTGGAAATTAAAGGTGAAAGCCAATGGCCAACATGACACAATCTCCGTGTTCGTAAATCCACGAAAATTCTCTGCGATTAGCACTGTATATTTCTCTAAAGTGGTACATGCAGTTTTACATTACTTGAATTACTTGTTAATAATTTTGTTAAACCAATAGCACTGTTACCCAAGTTAAAAGGAGCAAAACTTGGTGCCCAGCAATTCATGGCATTGCTTCTGAAAAGGTTTCAATACGCAATCCGCCGACCATTGCTGCTGTTCGGTCAATTTCTTTTCCCACTGGCCATGCTGATACTAGCCATATTAAGTTTCAGTTCAGGACTTGAGAAGTCTACAACTACTATAAGGGTTCCAGCGTTAAAAATGCAACTTTCCGATTACAGCCGCCCTGTAACCTTGTTCTCGTTTGTGCACCTGGTAAACCTTTAGAGTTGATACATTTTTGACCAAATAGCCATACATAATACTTATGAGTTCTGTGGTTTTTAGGGTTTCAATAAAAAGTATCCCAGAAATGTTGGGCCGTCCGCACGGGAGGTTAAGAATGTTAAAGATGAAATTCAAAGATCTATTGGAGAAGATCCAAGTAACTATATGCGGAAATACATTGTTGGAGCCGTGCAGAAACCAAAGGGATTACGCGAGGGAATCGTAGCAATGTTCTCTCCAAGTGCCATTCATTCTTCCGCTCTTAGCATTAATTTGATATCTAATGCAATTTTTGAAAAACTGAACCATACGAAGAAGTACAATATCAAAGTTTCTAACCAACCAATCAAATACTATGACGATCAATCGGTACTCGGACTTAATGAGTTCTCCATGTTGTCCGGACCTATTATATTTTCCCTGTTGGTCAAGTTTGGGTTGTGCCTCCCCGCTGCTATTTTTATTGTGTTCCCACTGGCTGAAAGAATTTGCAAAGTACGTAAGGAATTGAATTTGTAAATCTCTGATCCGCCTAAATTCCTAGTTCAATAATAACATGAACATTTCTAACTCGTAGGCTCAGCATATCCAGTTGATGACCGGTGTGAGCCTGATAGTCTATTGGGGATCCTCGTTACTTTGGGATAATTTCCTTGTGTGGATATTGGCGGGCTTGATGGTAGTCTGCCTTGTAATTTTCGACGGTGGAACATCGATCAGCTTTTCAGACAACTTTGGTTATGGTAAATATTTATGTTACAGATTACTATGGACTATTACTACTGTACATATATTACTAAATTAATGTCTATCATGCAAAACTTGATTGTTCTTCTAAAAACTTCCAACTTTTCCTCGAAAAATGTTATTTTGTTTAGGTTTTTCGAGAAACATTTTCGTGAGAAGCTGCCTATTATGTTTTTTTTACCATCATAACTTGCAATTACATAGTTCACAAGTGAGGCATTAAATTTTAATATTTTCAGCTGTATTTTTCTTCATCATCGTTGCGTTTGGATTCGCCGCCATTACGTTTGCTTACTTGTTCCATAATTTATTTGGAACCGTGACCGGTGGATTCATTTGGCTGATATTTTTACATATCTTTACAGGTATTGTATTCAGCCTATTTTGAAAACCATCATATTTGAAATATTATCTATTATTATATTATCTAAATCAATGCCATACTTATTCGTGATTTAATAGAATGGATCTTCTTACCTATTCTGATCTGTATTCAAATACTGTCGGTTTCGTGGCTAGCCTATTTCCTGTGGATTGTTCACGTGATACTCGTCTTCTTATCCCCAATGTATGGCCTCACGAAGTGCATTGAGGCCTACGTAACAATCGCATCTAACAGAGAATATTGTATTCGGGCTCTGATGGGTTTCCGGAAAAGTTGCAATATCAACTCACTTCAAATGACACGCAGGGCAGCGTCACAGCTCTCAGGAGGTTTAGAAATGGCGATTCCGGGTCTGCTTCTGGATATAATTCTTTTGTTCTTGTTCGGTATCGTGTACCTTGGAATCTTCTTTGCAATTGAATACAAAGCATTTTCCAGATTAATTCAAGATTTTACCAAACATCAACCACTTGCTGGCCAACACGATCCTGCTCCAAGGCAATATGTTCATCCAGATAATGAATCTTCTCCGATAACTCAGAATCAACTCCATAAGCAAGATAAAAGTATACCAAGTGTCTCAAATCGGGCTTCATCTGAACCTTCCGACCCGGCCTACATCCCACCGCTAGCCGCTAGCCGCTATTTAATACCACAAAGTAAATCTGCAAGTAAATCTCAAGTTCCAAATCCAGCTGCTAATAAACAAGCTCCGAATCAATCTGGCAATAAACAAGTTACGAAACAAGCTGTCAATAAGCAAGGTCCTAATCAAGCTGGGAATAAACAAGGTCCGAAACAAGCTGCGAACAAACAAGCGCCGAATCAAGCTGCGAACAAACAAGCGCCGAATCAAGCTGCAAACAAACAAGCGCCAAAGCTAGCTGCGAACAAACAAGGTCCGAATCAAGCTGCAAATAAACAAGCTCCTGTTCAAGGTGCGAATAAACAAGCTCCTGTTCAAGCTGCAAATAAACAAGCTCCTGTTCAAGCTGCAAATATACAGATACCGCCTAAACCTGACCACACTCCTCATGACTGGAATAAATCTACAAACGTACCTGGCGAGGATTATATAAAGAAATTAGGTCCTGGGGAAAAGGATGAATTTGGCAATAAAACAGGTGGGCATGTATCAGCATCAGGCAGTACTACTTCCAAACAGGAACCGCATAAATCTCCCAGACCTGTAATAGAGAGATCAGACAAGTTTTTGTTTGCAAACGTAAATCTATCAAAAATGTATGAAATGCAAGACCTACCGAAAACACAAGATGAACCGCCTCCAACACCGAAAACACAAGCAGAACCGCCTCCAACGCCAAAACCAGTAGTAACGACCTCACAAATAAAACAAGAACTGATAGTAAAGGCGATGGCAAAGCCTCCTCCGGGTCCTCCTATTTCTGTGCCCATCGTAGCAAGCCACAGCAGGCAGACTCGCTCAAACGGGGCTCGTGCAGATGACGATTTTTGGGATATGATTCATGATTCTGTGGAAACGGAGCGGAAGCGGGTAGAAGAGTTGTTGAGCAGCGGTAGGTTTTTTGTATTTTGTCGATTTACCAATTATTTCTGATTTACGTTTAGATCTTTAGAAATAGAGCGCGAAGGCGAATTGAACCGCGCTTTGCATGTAAAATCGGGTTTTCTAAGGTTATTGTAGATATGTATATTTTTCAAACCTTTTGGTTTCCCAAGTTTTCAGTCAACTATTAGGCACACTCTTGAATAAGACAATATTCAGAATTTAATATCGAGAGACATGAATGTTTGAATGAATTTCAGTGCAATATTTTCAAGCAGTTTAAGCCCAAGCTTTAGATTATATGGTTTTTCACATTGACTTCAGAAATACTTAACAAATAATATTAACAATTAAAACATATTAATTGATAACAGAAGCAAGGACGTCAGAAACATCCAAGCATGATGTGCAAACAAAGACAAATTACTCGGTCTGTCACCTAATAAATACGTTACATATACATAGAATGTAACTTTTGTGAAACTAAGGCTATGATTACGACCTCTAAACCCAGCTTTTAAGTCCGTGGGCTCAAGTATAGCGTAAAAGGTAACACACCTGGACCTTGATGCTTAGAACTTGACAGTTGGGTTTCCAGGTCGCAGACTTTGTTTCACAATACGCCGAACGCAACCAGTACAATAAGAAGAACTTAGTGCATCTCGAGGCCTCAGTTCAACATGTTTCGTTTTTACAATACATGGTAATCATTTGTGCTACCGACTTTCTTTCAGGTCGAGTTAATGACGACGCCCTTGTTGTCTACCAACTAGACAAGCAGTATGGAAATGTTCATAGTGTAAACAATCTGAGCTTTGGCGTACATCACGGAGAACGCTTTGGAGTAATTGGTTGGAAAGGGGCAGGGAAAAGCACTGCCTTGCGAATGATTACTGGTGCTTTGAAGGCTTCAAGTGGAACTGCCTACGCTCAGCAATTTGTACTTAACAGGGAGCCCCGAACGTTTTTACAGAATATTGGCTATTCTCCCAGCTTGGATCCTGTGATTGGAGTTTTAACAGGGAAGCAGATGCTGGAATTGTTCTGTCGTCTACGAGGAATTCCGGGCTCGGCTGCAGTTGAAGCTGAAAAATGGCTGGATTTGATTGGTATAAAATCATACTGGAAGTATTCGATTGTAAAACCAGGAAAAGATCGTGAAAGTTTCAAGACCGATGCCTCTCGATGATTAACGCCGTACTGGTATTGTGAGGCCTCGGACTTGAAACTTAAGTTCTCAGGCTTAAAATAAATTAAAATAAAGAGCGTAAAAATTTTTGACAGATTTATCCGAGTTTGGGAACGTTCAGTACAAAAAATATAACATGGGAATGCAACGACGTCTCAACGCAGCCATGGCAATGATTGGCGATCCTGTGGTGATCCTGCTTGATGAACCGGTACAGAGTATATACTGCGGTACTGTCATTATCAAAGCAGCTGAAAAATTTTCAAATTGGAATATCGTGTTTTAGACTAGTGGCCTCGATCCGGTAGCTCAGCGTCAGTACTGGGATTTAATTTCATCGCTGCAAGGTTCGGAACAATCCATGGTTATAGCGTCAGATAAGTAAGTTCACTGATTATTTATTTTTATTAAAAGTGAACCAGCTATTGTCTAACGGTAGCAGCATAAATAGTCAATTTCTTCATTTTATTAGCATGGCAGAATGTGAAGCTCTCTGCTCGAGATTTGGAATAATTGTGAATGGTGAATTGGAATATGTGGGTGGAGCAGGCCGTTTGAAATCGAGGCACAGCAAAGGCTGCTTTACACTTGTTTTGAAATTGAAACGATCCCTTAACCGTGACCCAGCCGTTTCTCTCCAAGATGAAATTAAGAGAACATTTAATCCTAGCGTCCTTAAAGAGCATCATCAGGTAAGAACCAATTTACTGGCGACTTGAGTAAAATGCCGCGTCCACTTTTATGTAATATTTTACTATTTACTTTGTCTTTCTAGAACATTCTAAAGTATGAGATTACGAGTACCAGCATGAGCTTTGTTGAAATATTTCAATCGATTGAGAATCTCAAGACGAAGCACCAGGGGCAAATCGAGGAATATTCAGTGAGTGATACGAATCCGGAAGAAGCATATGAGATTATTGCAGAGATACAGCATGGTGAGAGTAAGGTAGACACGAAGCGTTGTACCTGTAAACAGTGCTTATTCTTTAATTATGATATATTTCCTTGAAAAATAAAGTAGATACTGTAAAGTGCTCTGAATTGATAATTAAGGTCGTGTGTCTATTGCCGAATATAGCAAATAAAGCAAATATAGCAAATATAGTAGCGTAGCATTATGTTAAGGTAGGTAACCTGTTTAATTGACAATGTCAATTAAGCTTTTTTGACTTCCAGATTCCCGACCAAGTGCTGTTGCTGGCTTCAGCCACAGCTCAATCCTGTAGCATGATATTCCCTAAAAAGTGATTTCCTCTGAACGAGATGGCGTATGTGAAGTTTAAAAAAACTTTCGCTCTGTCTGCTTCAAAAGATATTCTGTAAGCATCCAGTCCAGGCAGAGCGTTTTTTTTACTGTTCTTAAAGTTTATATGGAAATAGGATTCCATATTTCATTTACTGCTACACACACAGCACACTCAAAACGTGTTTAAAAAAAAGAAATATGAAATTGGTTTACAAAAGTGAAAGCAGAAAGCCTGCTTTCTACATGTTCCTGACCCGTGTTGCGGTTGATGGTGAAATGATTTTGGAAATCGTTGTAATTATAAATGGTTGAATATTGAACCCTAGAAAATCTCGAAAAACGCCTAGTGAATTGACAAATCAGTCTACATAGTATTTATATCCAGTAATAGTCGAACAGTAAATACATGAATATTGCATTTCATAATAAAAATAGGTAAGTAGCACGGAGAATCAGTGGTTAGAATTCAACATCTCTATCACGTAGGTGAGCTTGATCTACAGGGATACACAGTTTAATTTCGGAAATTATTTCAGACTTTGGCTTTAACTTCATCAAATCATCATCGAATTAACAGTACCAATATTCTTACTACAAATACAAAAAATGATTCACGAAATAAGAACTAAGCGTACATTTAAAGTGTGATGTACATTATTAGCCGGAAAGCTATAGTAAATAGCTTTGCCAATTATATAAACACAGATTCAATAGCATTATCATGAATTTCAATTAGAATAT
>JAQFXY010001301.1:0-11339 GCA_034693865.1 Ceratophysella sigillata | reverse complement strand
CCTTATTGTAGTGGGCCTTTTGTTGTGGGCCATATTGCTGTGGGCCATATTGGTGTGGGCCTAAAGACATGGAAGGGGAAGAAGGATGCATGAGTGCAGAAATACATAAACTGCAAAATATTTAAGCTCGTTATCGTTAGAGTGAAGATATTGAGTTCTAGGCGTCAGATTCAGTTCATCAGATTGTGCCCGACTCAAAGGATGCATTGTTACATCTGCATTTAGTATTTGAATAAGACACATAACATATACTGAATCAAATCGGAAGTTCGTTTTGCCAGAAGAACTCAGCCAACCAATCAGAAGCCGAAGAAAAAGCTTCCGTTAGACAGATACATGGACACAGCGCAGAATGATTAATCTCGTTATATTTTATGATTACCTATTCAGCTTCAAACCGATGAGCAACAAGGCCAGAGCAGGAGGCTCTAGCTCTAGTAGATGAAGATTCACAATTTGTTTGATAATAATTACAGTAATAATATTCGTAGGTTATATACGCACAAAGTTATGCTCATACTCATACATATGGGAGACTTATTGTTCAAAAAAATTCCTGAAACTTTTAATTTCACTAGTTTAAGTCTATGTTTTGTGGTCAAGAAGAGATCTACATAGGATGATAACATTATATGCATTATACACGTATAAACACAAAAAGCGTCCTATACTGCTTGACAAACAAATTATTAATTAATACATTATACATGTTTTCTCAGCCTCAGTAGCATATAGTCGTAGGTTTAGGTTAAAGTTGAAATGTAAAGATAATTTACGAAAATTGAGAATACAGCCTGACTCTTGGACCTGAAGAGTCTTATGAGATAACTCAAAAAGTTGAAGGAATGTGCCTAAAGATTACGTCAAAAAACTGAATTCCTTTGTTTCAATAAGGAAACTTTCGTGCGATAATGCAAGTATCAAATCCCACTAAACAAATTGGTTATATTTGCATGTTGAAGTAATTTATAATTAGTGATGTACCTACATCCGACTACCCGCCTTATACCCGTAAGACTGAACAGCAAAAAATGGAATACATGAATTCCAAGATAAATATCCAGAATACGGATTTGTATCGTAATTAAGTTGACTTTGATTCACAATCCACAAAAAAGTGCAAAACACCGAACCTACGATGGACGATGGGATATTATCCTGAGTCGATCGACCGAATTTCTTACATAAGTACATAAATTAGTATTTACAAGCTATGCAAAAATATTAAGCCTGTTCTTTGGTATACAATAGGCCAGAAGCATGTTTAACTTCAATTAATTCATGCTACATTTGCTACGAAACGCTCCATAGCTCACGTTGAAACTTATCTGTTTGCACTTCAAAAGCGTACACATGCATACTGTGATGCACAAATACATAAAGTTGACCATTACATTCCTTATAAATAATAATGTGAAAATCAAAATGGGATAATAAATATTCTAAACCAAGTCTACTTTCCATAGATAATTTCAAATTCACTTCCAGCGAGAAATGTTGCTATTCCAGTCAATTGATCTGGTCTTGAGCTGCCCACAGGCAAGTTTTTTCTGTATTTACTGATATCCCAATCCAGGCCAGCTTCTCAGATTTGGGCATAAATAATTGCATGCTAAGCAGTTCTATTTATTTGTGTCCATATCCAATAACCGAACATAGCTTGAGCCTGTCACGCAATAATTTTTTATTTTTTATCTGAGCCTAGTCCGCTACTTGACTCTGTGACGCACAGTGTTAAACAAGCAAGTTACTAGTTGCTGACGCTGGCTGACCTGAAACCTGAAAGTTTGATATTCGCAATTAAAAATTACTCTGCGTCTCTCGTACAGATGAATTATTTTCAGGCGTATTGTAATCAATGTACGCATTGGCATGTGCTGCGTTGTAAGCAGTAATGCTTAAGTAATGTACATATCCTTCAAAGCACTTTTACGATTTACGAATATTGTATATCGTTCTTGCCTGCAAGCATGAGTGATAAATCGAGTAGTTGAACTGTCAATCTTGCATTATTGTTCAAGTCAAGTTAGGACAACAAGCTGCACGCTTAACTAAGTATAAATCTCCTTAAATATTTCAGGAACTCATCATATCAGTAGTAGTTGCGCATTTAATTGTTTACAAATTACATCTAAAGCTTACACTTGTTTGTGCTCCAAGCATTACAACTATCTATGTATGTATAATCTCACATGCTGTGGTAAACGCCGCTTTACCTCTACATTGTAAAGAACATAACTAAACTGGTAATAATTACACGTCCCATGTGATGTCATGTCACCTTGATATCTGTGAACTACGCTTTATTTGTTTACTAATGTATGCGATATGCACTCAAGAAATGTGTTCACGAACAAAAACATTCTAAGGTAAACAAGTTACGCGTGTCTTTTGTTTTAATTCAATAAAATTTCCTGTTGCAACTGCCAAAACATCAAATAAAGTCAGCCATTGCTTGATATTATGCAGGTGCAAGAAAACTACAACTAATATATGCACTATTACATAGTTCTAAGCGTGCTGTCTTTAATTTACGCTACTTGAAAATCAAGGGGTTTGTACTATTTTGATTTTGCGTGGAATTGTACAACTCGATAGCTAAGCAATAAATAGAATAGATACGAGTGGGCGGCTATTCAAGTTATGAAGTATTGCATTGAAGCATAGATATAATATTTATGTAAATATATCAACTGTACGTCCCTATAAGTAGTTGTGGAACGGCAATATAATCTACTATTTTTAACGTAAGTACCACATAATGTACTAGAATTACAATCTGTAAACGAAGTTTTGAATTGTTCCGAACAAAGTATTGTAACATGAAATACTTATGCAATCAGAATTTCTTAGGCAAGTAGTCGGTCTGAAACGCCATATTTCTGTAAATAAATCGTGCATTGAAATTAGCATGGGCGTTGTGTGTACTAGTAGACATATGTATATCCTAAATCATTGTTGAATAATTGGCTGTTGATTGCCAGTAGTCATATTCAATAAATGCTAGTTAGACCGTAATACTATATAGATTAATTATGGATAGGGGCTCGTATTGCGTGTTTTATTGAACTTAACAATATCATCCTGAATTTTAAATTATGAAATACATCAATCACTTGTAGTGCATATCCAGACTAAAGAATTCAAGATTGAGCTTGTGCCTAATGCCAATTGTGAATGCAAACGGCTGCAGTTTTTCAAGCGTAACGCTATCCATAATACGTATATGCATACCTAATTCATTATTAGTATTTTAGGATGTCTGAGAAGTATTGCATACATGTGCACATATGATAATTGCATGTCTGCCCCGGATATTTTTTGCGCTGCGTTTTTAATGTCTGACTTAATTTCCGTCAGTACATTTAATCGAGGAGTTCATGTTACATTCTAAACGTAATGTAATACATGAGAATTGAGAATCAAATCGCATTATGAGATTACAAAAACGTAGCCTTTCCCAGGTTTAATTCTGACGCAACTATTGTTTATAGTAACTGCGTATTGGTACTGCATTGTCATTCAATTTAAGGAAGCTTCCAGGGAAACTAATCTTAAAACCATGAAAAAAAGGGATTAGAGGTCCTAATGCCGTGGAATCAAATGCCATGGGAACCCAATGCCGGTGGACTTGAAGCCGCCACGCTGCGGAAACAATGCGATAGAGGGACTTTAATACCGATGATTCGAATGCCGTGGGAATTATTCTGTTTGACTAAAAATATCGAAGGCACCACCAAATATCTCTGCTAATAAAATGGAGGTTGCTTGTAATAAAACAAATAGCATACTCGCATGGTCACACAGGCAATGAATAATGTTATAATAAGATAAAAGGAAATAAACGCAGTCGTGAGCGACACCATCCGTGATATTAGCTTCAGGACAGCATACGCTACCTCACACCTATATTTCTACAATTTATTTTATGTTGAAGCGTAATGGAAAAATCAAAAAATCAAACCCACCATGCGGTGACTAACATTTTTTAGCTTATTTTATTTAAACGTTGCTAAAATAACTTGCATAAACCTAGTTAAAAACCACAACGGTTTCTCACTAAGTTAATGCATGTTATTGTCTTGACATTTAAATAAAATGAGCTAAAAATTTGCACCTTTAGGAACTAATGATAGCCATAGCATGGGGATTTTGATTTTGTCATTATTACTTTCAGCATAAAATAAATAGTAAGTAAGATTCGTTCTTCGTATAATACCGAACCAATGAGTACTTACACGGGGTCATGTATAAACAGGGCCGGTTAAGAGTTTCAGGGACTACAGGCACAGCTTCTTCGTGGTTCGGAATCGAAAATTATATCCCAACAAACTATATAACTTAAAAACGAAAATCCGCTTTATAAATTAAAACAGCTGAAGTCAGAACCAAAAGCTAAAAAGTAATATCCGAAAAACTGATTAAAGCTTATCAAACCTCGCAATAGATACTTCATGGGCTCGATTTTTCACATTAAAAAACTTATGATAACAAATTCCCTTAATTAAGCAAAAAATTTGCAAAATTATTCAAAATCGTACGTCATAATTTAGGGAATAACTCGGCCGCCACCTAGTTTGGGGATATCCACTAAACCCGGCCCTGTGTCCATATGTAGCATGTGTAGCATTAGGCTGGAGAGATAGGGATGATCAGGGACAGAGTCGTTAAAGTGGGTCATGGTTTCAGGGTCCTTGGGTTTTCCAGGTCAAAACGGAGGCGAGATCAGACAATCATCCCGGAATGAGTTCATGTGCCCCCCATTCCTATTGGGCTTCCTTGGGCCTATCTCCACCTACCAATTGCCCTGATTCGCCCACCACAGTCAGAATCTCGGATTCACGTAATTCTTCTAATGCAAGATGTGAGTACTTGATCTCGAGATGGAAGAGTCTAAACATTTCTCAAGTGAGAAGAAGGGATTTAAATGCACTTGCAGTTTGCATTGTACTAGGCACGGAAAATGCATTTTCTTCACAGGAAACTTCATCCTGCATCCTGCGTTACTTTGGCTCTCTGCTGTGGCCACTTGAGCATCTTAAGCTCTTCGCCCTCCCCTACCATCTTGCATACATAATGAGATCTTCTCTTGTTGCTACGCAGAGTTGTATTGACTATCTTACATCCTCAAGTCTTCATCGCCCTTTCCGTTCTTCTATTTGAAAATATTTATGCACGAGGAATGATAGCAGAACAGGAGTTTATGTTAATATTGGAATTTAAAATATTTTGGGGCAATGATACTCGAATTGTCTTTAATTTGCTCCAGTAGCTGCTATGCATACCAAACATTGCATTCAGCCGCAAAGATTTGATCGATCGGCTACACTGTTGGACTGGTTATTTAATTTAGGGTGGCGAGCCGCTGTTATTTAATGAAATATTGCAAATTGCAAAAAACATTAATTCTTAATCTCAGAAATAATTGTGCGTAATGTAAATAAACAAAATGCTGAATGTACTACTTGTTGCAATTTGCAATTGAAAAAGTGTATTCTCTGCGTCATAAATCACAATAAAATGAGACGATTTTGGCTGAAAAGGTTTGTAACTATTTATGCTCACAATTTAAAGTAAATGTTGAGCTTGGTGTTACATTTTACGATTATTGTTGGCTGACAATTGTAGCTGTATTTTGGTCGTACGCTTTAATGTCATGCCCCTTGAATTCAAATTAGGAAAAATGCCTGAATCATTGCCTCATAGCGACGTGTTATTTGCCTTCAATTTACTAAATCAGGCATGTCCCTAGGTTCACGCTGGTTGGCAGCTAATTGCAGGCATCCGTCTACCTTAACTATTTGGTCTATATGCAAAATGTTATACAAATTTTAGTATTTTTGCATTTCACAGCGGAAAGTTTTTAATTCTGTCACTGTGAATTGTGACTAATAATAACCAAGTGCTGTGAGGCAGAAAATCTGTGAATGCACAAGGCTGAGTGCTTAAACATTTGCTCCCGTTTTCAGAGATTTTAAAGAATACTATATGTATGAATATTTTATTCATACTATTATATTTTCAACCTAAAACAATTCACAGATTAGTGGACCAGCTAGCCCAGTTAGCGTTCAGCGTCAAATTATTTTTTTATGTTGCAGTATTTCTACTACACCGTGCCCGACATCTAGCATATTGGGAACAAAAACTGAACTCACTCCCCCGACTGGGCAGAGTGCGTGTGCAGTGTGCAGTGAATACCCGCCGATGTGGAGGTAAAATTGCTGGAAGTTGATGCTGATTTTATATGCATTTACCATTGTTAATCTCTAATTAGTTTCTACAGTTTGCTAAGCTTAGCAACCGCACCTTTCGAGTAGGAGTCATTGTAATAGTGCAAAAACAGCTAAACCCAAATCTGAACCCAAATTAGCAACGTTTTCCGAGGATTTATGAAGTTTCTTATTTTTAACCAATTGAATTTTTTTAAAAACTACTTATATATATAAAATGATAAAAATAAATTAAAATTTTATGCAAATATTCTATTTTCGCTTCCTTTTCCTCTTATAAATAGTTTTATCCAACCTGAGCTCAAGAGAATTTGAATATTGGAGCATGCAGCTCATGATCACGACATACGAATACTTACATGAAAGTTGGAATTTAAGGAAACTGTTTATCATTCGCATGAGCATTTCCCTTGATTAATATGCATTGATGGATAATTTTGAGCCAGGCGTCCATTCCACAATTTGCATAAGAAGCATTTTGTTCCATCTTCGCAACTACATACTGTAGTATAAAAAGCTTTGACTTCCGGACGCTACTGGTCAGTTGAGCAGATTCGCTGGAGCAATAACAAAGCGTCTTTTACTTTAATAAGTTTCCAGGGATAGAAATACAGTTGTAGTTTAGTACATTTAAAGTTATTCGGTCTGAGGTGAGTTGTTACTACAATATCTATTCTCGTCGATTTTATTACAAAGTTTTAAGTTTTCACCGATAATTGGATTAGTATATTACGTTTAAGTTTTAAAAACGTGCATGACCATTTTAGCGGTTAACGCGGTAAATACATGTAAATATATTTTTTTAAATTGCCTTGATTTAACTTCTGCCAGATAGCATTATTGCCACAAAATGGCTCCTGGACGTGAGAACAAAGCGGATGACAAGAATCGTTCCCATAGTATAAAAAAATCAGAGCTTCCTAAATCCGAAAAGTCTGTAGTGGACAAGGACAAGTGGACCGGACAGCGCACCATATCCGGTGAACCCATTTGGTTTACTGATTCTGAGTCTGATGCTTCCGCTCCAAACTCTCCTCCACCAAAAACATTCGAGAACGCTTTGAGTAGACCGTATTTTCGCTCAGTTTCTTCCATCAATAATCCAGGTAAATATTACTAAATTCCGTCTCGCCAACTTGAGATCGAAATTGAGAACTAAAGTTGATTTTTTTAACTCAGGTACTTCTGAGTCCGAATCCGATCATGACGTCGTTGTTCCGAACCGGACGCCTCTGGCTCCGACAGCTCCAGTTCAATTGTCGAACGGCGCCGGTCCACTCAAAGTTCAAACCAATCTACAAGAGAGTAAGTCGTTAACATTTTCCTTTAATAAAAGTGAAAACGGCAATATCCTGGTGAAATAATTCGTTTTGGCTTCAACAGATCCTGACGTGATTCAGTTTTGGAGGCCTAATTTGCGTGAGATTCCTCCTGCGATGCCGGTATCGGGTACATACCTTGTATATGATTCAGCGTCAGCTTCAGCTTCGGGATCGGGAGTCTCAAACTGGAGCGAGGAAGTAAACCTTAGATTGCCGCAAAGGGGCGATGAAAAATCGGCAAAGAATATAACAAGCTCAACTGCTCTAAGTAAGTATACAATTAATAATAACAATATTAGTTATTGTCGAACAGTTTCAATACATCTCTAAATAGTAATCTTCGTTGCATGCTCTGGCTTATTTGTTTTTTATATTTGTTGGCATTGCATTACTTTTTGCTGTAGCTATTGGTGTACACATTTGTTTTTACTTTTACGCAGCGGATAGTCAAGTAAATTCCATTGAGCAAAACGCTCTACTTCTCCAAATTGCACCAAGAAAGACTGGTGGACTGCCTCCAGTGACTCCGATGCAGGTAGAGAAGAAGAAACTATTGGACTTGACATTCACAGATTCGGAATCAGAAACAGAATCGTGTTCCCCGAACGTAGACCTGCTATTCCGGACCACCAACTCTCCAATTCCTGGCAAATGTAAGCTTACACGCATTTCTTGAAATCGTGAAAAATAATTTATGTATAAAGTCAGTAACTACCCGTTAGAATGTAAGTACACATTTGCATACCTATTTCACAATGCAAGGAATTTTTGTGATGCTATCTGATGAATACTATTTACTTGTTTGTACAATCACGCAGCAGCGGCTGACCAACTACCTTCAATGAGAGCAAGCGTTGAATTTCTCCCAATTGGCCCGAAGAATTCAGGTGGAAGATTTTCCTTGGCTCCCCCAGCCGCGCAGCTCCCAAAACTACTGGAGTTAACTTTTACTGATTCAGAGTCAGAGAATGATGAAGGTAAATTAATTGTATAAAAATATTCAATGCTATGTTTGAATATGTAACGAAGTTTAGCTGTGGCTATCTCAATGCTATTGTTTTTACAATCACGTAGCAACGGTTGACCAATTAACTTCAATGACAAAAAGCACAGAACTTCACCCAATCGCACTGAAGAATTCGGGTGGATATACTCCATTGGCTGCGCAACTCGCGCCGCACCAGAAACGACTGGAGTTAACATGGAGTACCGACGACTCGGAGTCCGAGGACGATCAAGGTCCTGTTGCCCAAACGACCAGCGAATCAAAGATTGTCACTAGCATTGGTAAAATTCACAGTCAATGTAAGTACACGCTTGTTTCCCAACGGGTATAATACTATATTCCTAAATAATTGTTCCATTTATGTATGTAAATATTTATTGGTTCAATTAGATTCGTGTATAGTACATAATGCAATGCAACATATGGAAATATATCTTTTTAGTTCATGGGCTCACAGCTCTGGCTACAGAAGGGCACATTCAAGCATCGAAAGGGCTGTATCAGCAGGTGCTGGAAGTTGCAAATAAACCTGCAATTGGAGAAATAAGATACGCAAGAAATGCTGAGGCTGAACCATCAACTTCAATGAAAGAAAACCCTGGACTTCTTCTTCTACCGAAGAATTCGGGTGGACAATTTCCTTTGGCTTCCCCAAACGTGCCGCATGCAAGGAAGAGACTAATAGCAAAGTTAAGCTTTGCTGACGCAGAATCAGTTGAGGGAACTGGATTTACTCAAAAGACCGATAAACCAAATTTTTCCACAAGCAGCAGTCCAGTTCCAAGTAAAAATTATGCACATACTTCTTGTACTGCCCTTGAAAAACAATTTGCACTTAAAATCATATAATTGATTTGCATTTATCGACATACCTATAATGAATTTAAATATTTATTCGCTCAATACGAATTTAACATTTTAGTTTAATTTACATATAATGAACCTAACGGAGATCGTGATTTCTTTTTATGAATAGATCTGGTGTTGTCTGCTCGGGCTGCAGCTGAAGTGTCGAAAGGCCTGAATCAACAGATGCTGAAAGTAGTGGCAAACGAACCAGCAATTGAAAAAACCAGATACGGGCAGAATGCTGGACCTGGACTTGAGCTAGCAAATGAAAAGCTGGAGCTTTCTGAGCACTTCCCCGTGGCTTCTTCATCTAACAAATTGCGTAAGTTATGATTTATGATTCAACCTTAACAATGCCACCCACTCATAAGCCATTGACAGTTGCGAGCGTGGGAGTGAGTTCTAAATTATTTTCTCTCAATTCTTCAGGGCTCCTAGAGACAAACACGCCGGATCAAAGAAACCTAGAGTCCATGCCATCAGACTTTCACCCTGCCGTCCCGGAAGATGAAGTTCACAATCTGCCACGTTTCAGATTCAGACGCATTTCCAAGAGCCATAGCCCCAAACCCAGAATGGTCTCAACGTCAACTCAAACTATGGACCAGAATTCATCAGCCGAATGAGATCTTGATAGCAGCCACAAGCGAAAGACGCGACTTTTTTTTAGAATCGGACACGAAATACACAAAATTAGTATTTACTGCTTACTGTTAGTTTAATCGTAGACAAGCGTAGTACTAGAAACTGGCAATGGTCATGTTAGCAAATATTTTATGACATTGACCAATTAATTATATCATTGTTTTAAGCTTATTAATAATCTTTGTTCATCGTAATCAAACCGGACATTTGTAGTGAATGAATGAAACAACAAACCGAATTTAGTAAGATTCAACTTTGTAGTTCAGTTAAGGGTTTGTTGCAGTAATAAAATTGACTATCACTACAGAACAGATTTAATGAGAACAAGTTAACTCGTTTTATTGCTAAAAATAGTTCCTTCAACCAATTAAAGTCAGATAGGTTCATTTATAGAAGATTTGCTGTGGATTTAGGAGTTGTTAGCCTCTCGCGAACGAGTAACTAGTCGGATCTGGCCTCTGCTTTGTGCTTTCAGCAAGTTCCTTGTACTGGCTTTACAGTGAGTGGAGGATTGTGCAGACATAGGAAACTGGAGATAAGATCATCGGACTTTGTAATGAAAGTGAAACTACAAGTTTAATGTCGTCTGAGAGTCGGAGGGAGTAAATCACTTTCTCATGTTCCGTTTTCACAAATGGAAACTAGAAGCAGAAATTCTAGCACAGTCCGAACACCGAAAACACCGAAGAGTTCATAGAGAATAGCCGGATATAAGGGAAAAGCTCATAACGCCAATCCGCACATATCGGATTTTCCGTCCGGTATCACCCCGCAATTTATGTGTGAAATACGTCTAGTACGGTATTTCAACTGAAGATGGTTAATTTATCCTATTACATAAAATCGTTAGTCTGTATGTATGTATGTATGTCCGCTATCTCCTCCGAAACCATAGCACGGATTTTGATGACCGATAGCTTAAAATTTAGCTAATTTTCCGGGTCAGCCCGTGGGGGGGTTTTCATTGACCCTTGACCTCCAAAACATTGACCCGGGTCAAAAATAGGAATTTGGTATGTCGTAGCCGTGACGTTGCACACGAAAATACGTTATTTCTTAACTGATGATGGTATTCGTTACATGTCGTAACACACCGAGAGTCCCTTGGTGTAAACTGTAACCGGACCGAGTGATATGGCGTAGCCGTGACGTTGCACGCGATAATAAGTTTTTTCGTAACTGATGATGGTATTCTTTACACGTCGTAACACACCGAGACTCTGAATCCATATTGGGAAATTATTAAATTCCCTGAATATCTAATTTCCCAACTTAGACCGGTGG
>JAQFXY010001300.1:0-11341 GCA_034693865.1 Ceratophysella sigillata | reverse complement strand
CAGCTCGCTCTGTTTGTTCGGTTTAATATTTTATGCTGGTAAATTGTTAATTTGTAAATGTTTATTTGGTGTAAAGAAAACGAAATCCATTTTCATCCATAAGCCATTCAATTTGTGGAACTGACGTCAACCTAAACTCATTTCCGCCTGAGACGAAGTTGTAGCCTCAAACTGTTATTTCATTAAGTGGAACGTGACATTCAAGTCTATTTTCTCTCCCTCGCCTTTCCCAATTCGGAATGGTACATGTCAGTATTAGTAGTTGCCGGAGTAATTCATTTTTTTGGGGCTTGGGTTTGTGTAGGTGTACGAATGGTGGTTGAATGACATGTACATGAACAACCCGGCCTGTTTACCAATCAACTCGAATCCTGGCGGAGTTTGGCCACCACAATCATTCCCGTCCCAAAATCATCAGCTGACCTTCGCTTCTAAACTGACGTCATTCATTCTCGACTTTAAAGATCGACTTGAAAGGTAATTATTGTACTCTACCTGTATCTACGGGTTTTTCAGGCTTAGTCCAAATGCTCCCAAAATACCAGCTCGCTAGGTGTTAGGGTTTTGCAGAGCTATCATGAAAACACCTGAGCACTACTGTTCGAGCTAATCCATCCAATATTTTTGGTCAATTCACTTCGGGCTATATGGAACATTTAATTTGATTTAACTTGAATTGAGATATGGACAGAATTGTTATACTTGATTTCTTATTTCGGGACTTCTTAATCGTTCTCGACTTAACTTCGCCTAATGAATACCGATCTGGAGCTACCTAGAAGCTAGAATTTGGGTGCATTTAAAAAACTCGTTATACTTTAATATGCATTTTGATTTTTTGTGCAGCGGTGTAGTAAGTAGCTTATCAGCTTTACTTAGGAATGTAGCCTGAACTGTGGAAATTTGAATTTCGATATGCGATAAAAATAACTGCTTCAGAGATTCAAAGATTCGAAGGCAACCAGTTTGGAGTAATTGAACTGGATTTATCTTTGTATTAGACAGAATCACGATTGAATTATTTAACGGTGGTAATGCTTGATATATTTGAATTTTATATTAGCTCGAATGCAGGTAGCTAATGTAGGTTTGAAATACTCTTTGAAACGAATCCCATTCAATTGGGCCTTGCAGTAAGACTAATGTACATGTGGGATGGATGCTAAGAAATTGCAGTGTCAGGTGGCTTTTGGAGCATAAATACGGCATGATATTGGATTGGCTCACATCTGATGCCTGCTACTTTCACTCTCGATCTTCGTCCTACTTCCCAAATGCATGAGTCGCTGGAACTGAAGTGATCCTAAGCCTAATTCCCAGGAGGATTTCTCTTTCCAGGCTTTGAATACACAATTCAATCCTCTTTCCCCGTTTTTCTCTCCTTCTCAGCCAAACTGCTCTAGATGTAACAAGACATTGTTAGTTCCGGGCTGTCTCTATGTTGTCTGCCCAAGAGTAAAGATCTCATTTGACGCTCCTGCACTTTGAACGGATTTGAAAGGCGATACATGGGATTCCGTGTTTTCCGTTTTTGGAGAAAGCAGAGGAATGACTGGAGCGTCTCACTCGGAAGATTAGGATTGGATTGAGTCAACTAATGTTCTACATAGTTACGTATGCAAAGGAAATCTTAAGACCATTTGTGATTTCTGAGAGGTTCCGGATTTAAAATTGTATGCACGCTGTGTAAGCCGCTTCGAGACGTCAGCTTACTTTCTCTGGGAAACGATCGTCTCTAGACTTGACACCTACAAAAAGAGACGTATCGCAGACATTACTAATAAATCAACTAGCTTTACTTGTAAGTATTTGCAAGTTTGACAATTCAAGTTCGTCCTGGCTAATGCCAATGTTTTATTTTCCAATGTGCAATGAGGAATTACAAAAAATAAATATCGGGCAATAGGTTGTGAAATAAGCTCGCACTGCTAATTACAGCTGCCCACAGTACGTGCAAACATATCATGACAGCATTTTTGCCAATCTACAGGAGACAGAGGTACACGTACCAAACCATTATAGCTCGTTTTACGAAATATTCTGTCATACTCGTCAAACTCAGCTCACGGCGCATTTTGCTACAATTTAAAAAATTCCAAAGGGTTGGATGTTGGATCATACGAATAATAACTAGTGAATTTGTAAAATGAACTTGCTTCGCGTGACTGATTTCCAGTAACCATGCAATCTACGCTTCTACCATATTTCGATCAAAATCCGATGGTTTGGTTAGACGGGACAGTTAGGCTCCAAGTTGTTATAAACTCCATTGGAACGGCTAGCCCATTGGAACTTGAATGATCCATCATTAGTTTTCGTTAATAAGCACTTCCAACTTCTGCATGGTCCTTGACAAATGATTGAAGGAATAATAGCTTTGTACAAGTAACAAGGGAGCCTTGCTATAATTTATAATGATCACCATACCGATCTCGATCTCGATCGGCTTGGCATGGCATACACGTAGGTACGTATAAACGGAGCGGGTTTGGGAAAAAGCGTTTCACCCTACATCTAGTCTACCCTTTCTGCACTACAACTTGTGAAACGTGAAAGTTTTGTGAAAGTCTCGGATAGATGCTTTTGGAGCTGGAGAAAGGCACTGGAAACTGGAACTCACAAGCAACACGCTTAAATATGTATATGTACATACGCTTGGTCTATGCAGTGAAAATTGCAATTTCGTGCAAATGCTCCACATTTTTATGCGAATAAATTAATAGGTCAGAATTCATGCAAATTTACGAATTCTCAAAATTACTGCTCGTGAATTACCCTGACCTGAATAAATCAATTTACATTATTAATTAATCTTTATGTTATTTTTTAAAAAATAAATGCTTCCATAGATACGAAGTTCCCATTGAGAGAGCCGCCTGTCGAGAGCCAGGTCAGCCGCTCTGCATGGCTCAACACTATCGCTTAATGACGACTTACCGGGTACCAGGCTTGCCGCGAGACAATCAGAGGGATACTTCCATGGCCCTCGTCGATCATATCATCGTCATTTATCGAAAACATGTGAGTCATGTAATTTAATTGACGGTAAAGCTAATGCTAGTCGTAATTCCAAATGTAAACAAATATCAATAAGAAATACCGTTTACCGACCACCAAATTAATTCAATTGATTTTAATCCAGTTTTTCAGCTGTCCCATTCGAACCGTGGAAAGACGCCTGACCACTGCGGAAATCTGTGAACAGTTCAAAGCTATCGTACAGTCCGAAGCTTCCTCGTGCACAAGTGAAGAACCTGTCGGAATTCTGACGTCTCAGCGAAGGCCTATCTGGGCTGATGAACGGGTTAGACTTCTAGCAGGTTTGTACATACATATATATTCACAATTAATTTGTATGGACTGCATGCTTAATTTTTAATAATTTTTCAAATCAGATATTTTTGTCGCTTATCAACCTGTTACGAAATATTTTTACCTGTGCATGATACTGTGAACTTGAATTTGATTTACTTTTCTTCTGCATATGCAGACGAGACGAATAAGCAGTCCCTCGAGGAAATTGAGACGTGTCACTTCATTGTCTGCCTGGATGATCCACTGCCAGCCCAAGTCTTCAACAGCAAGGTGGGTCAGAGGTCATCGGGCTCTCATTGCATCAAGGAGAACGGGCGAGACGAGACGAGTATGCTTCATCAGATGCTTCATGGCGGTGGGAGTAACTTCAATACAGCCAATCGCTGGTTTGATAAGACCATGCAGGTATGTGTGTGTGAAGAGCAATTGAAGTAACGTGAAGTACCGTACAATATACTGCTTTAAATATATGTATATTGAAAAACTATCTAGGGTGAGATTGGCAAACGTTCAAATGGAAAATATTTAGACCGAAAAAAAAGATGCCAACTTTTTTATTTCTCTCAGAATTGGCAAAACGTAAATGGTTAAAATCATCCCCTTTATTACTTGCGCTGCTAAAGAGTCAGCAGCACAGAGAACATTAAAATTATTAGCCACAAAACATGGCCTACACTTGTTGACTGTAGTTTCCAGACCTAATCAAGCAGAGAGTCCTTTTGCGTCATTCCTAGTGTTAGTAAGGGAATCCAATACGCAATTTGAATCTCAGTCCCACTCCCAGATGAAATTCTGGAATTGTACGCTAACGAGATATGACGGTTATATGGGTTCACCTACTCCCACTCTGAAAAGTAAAGTTTAGTTTTGGGCTGAATGGAAGAAAGTTTACTTTTCCACTTCTCTCACCTTTCCTGTCCAATGACAGCATATCAATCCTCGACGAACACGTTCTGCTGTGCCAGGATGATTCGTGGAAGGTAGCAGGACACTTCATAAATGGGATAACGAAACGAATAGCTGGCTAGCTGGTGACACGCAATTCTATTGTGCGACAGTGTATAAGTAGGTCAGCGGAAAGCATTATTGTTACAGTCTTAGGAAATCCGGGTTAATATAGTGAATTAGACACGCGATGAATTGTCGCAACATGAAGAATTGTCCACCTATGAGTTGTGCCAGATCCCACTCTAATCTCATCTTTTGTGCAACTTTGAAGGGTAAAAAACCTGTTTGGAATTTAAAGCGAGCTTCAAAGAAAGTAAAAGAATTTTTTCCAAGTGTCACTTTCAACTTTGTTTAGAGATCTGAAAACCAGCGGATTCATCCCAATTCAGTTCAGGGACGACTGAAAGTTTTTTGGGAAGAATCGAGTTTACTACAATATCTTTTCAATCAATAAATGAATTACTTTGTTTGTAATCTATCTGCAAATAAAGGTGATTCGGCTGTCAAGTAAGATCAGATTGTGTGATTGATGAGGACAAAGCACAGGAAGCCTCGAAGTGAAAAACTTTGTCTCTTGTTCCGGTGCTTGCTAAGCCACGCGCCACACCTGCTGAGCTAAACCTGATTGCAGGGTCTACGTTTTCACAGAATCTTGCACAATAAATACACATTTTACTGTACCGAATTTGTATTTGTATTTGTATCCGAATTTCTCAATTTATACAAATTAGCAATTCCGAAAAATTAATAATTCAAATGCGCTAGTAGTGAAACTAAAACTCCGAATACTTAATTTTTAATTTTGCTAAATATTATTTAGTATTACAATCATAGATACGAATATCATTTGGTGTTGGTTTCATCTTAAATATTGGGGCTGCATAACATCTCTTTAGTGAACGTTCCAGACGGAATGGTGATACATAGTTGGGCAATTAGTACGATTTTCGTAAGCCTGAATCCCGAGAACTAGGGCATGGCCAATGGATTTTGTCAAAATAATTGATATGATATTGTAATTAAATACGAAGCTTTTTTTTTTTTTTTTCTAAAAGCTTTAACCTTTTAAAATAGTTAAATGATAAAGTGTTCAAAACGTAATTATTTTAGTATTAGTTTAGATTTTAATTTAACAGTACCTATCCATTTTTCATACTCAAGCAACCAAGGTTTCCAAATGGTATGACTTATACACCGTGTACTAACACTCGGCCCGGAAGCTGCTACAGAGCAAAGATAAATCATTTCAAAAAATTTCAAAAAAGTTAACTCACCCATTTTAAAGTTATAACATTTCAGTTTTAAATGTATATTATGGTAGTCGCATATACTATTATGGCAGTACTGAATAGATCTGAATCTTTGAAATTGATCTGATTTTTACATACAAAGGACAAAGGAATACCACTATGACGTCACTATCCTGCATGAGTGAAACAATTCAGATATTAATAGATATGTGAAAATAACATAGTAGGAAGTACACTTAATCCAGGGTATAATACCCTGCACTTAATCCGCATTTCAACACAGTCGAATACACGAATTTGTTTGTATTTACAGTTCATAATTTCTTCGGACGGCGTTGTGGGTCTCTGCTATGAACATTCGGCGGCAGAAGGCATTGGGATTCTTAATCTAATTGACGAGTTTTACCAAAAATTCCTGTCTGAGCCAAATACGGGAATTGAGGAGGACTTGCCAGCTGCAGCTAGAGCTTTGAGCATCGATAAGGGGTCTGAAGGGGACAGTGTTCAGTCCGAAGGAATTCAGTCCGAAATTGCGAAACCCATAAGACTCGAGTGGGTACTTTCACCGGAATCCAAAACTGGAATCACAGAGGCCAGCGTAGCAATCGATGCGTGAGTTGAATTCATCTTCCACCAGTAATTCTAAAATACTCGATTGTTTTAAATGTTCTATTTTTCAGGCTAATTCATGATTTGAACTTGGCTGTGTATCGTTACGATGGATATGGAAAGGATTTCATTAAAAAATGTCGGTGTAGCCCGGACGTTTACGTTCAACTGGCTCTACAATTGGCATATTACGGGTAATTTGTTATAACTATCAGTTCAACTTTTTCAAGCGTGAATCTCTTGAGCTACCAATGATTAGAGGCGTGTCAAAATTATGTCAATTTCGAATATTTACCTACAGCCTGCACGATAAGATGGTGGCAACGTACGAAAGTGCCTCCACTCGTCGTTTCAAGCTCGGCCGAGTGGACTGCATTCGTTCCACAACGATGGAAGCTCTGAACTGGGTTCAGGCCATGAAAGCGGGCAAACGTGACACGGGTGAGGAGTTGATACGGAAGTTCCATGCAGCCGTGGACAAGCAGACGAACATCATGGTGGAGAACATCACTGGGGAAGGTATTGACGTCCACTTGTTGGGTCTCAGACAACAGGCACTCGAGCTGGGCATGGACGTTCCGCAACTATTCCAAGATGAAACTTTCCGCATTGCCAATCACTTTGCTCTCTCAACAAGCCAGGTGAGCCAAGGATATTTTCTGTCTTTCGCAATAAATAATTGCAAATAGACAACAAGCAATTTTGACTCTGCACCAAGCATTATTTCTATTGCGAGCCTAAAAATACTGGCTTATCTGAAACAACATGTTCAAAGTACTTAGTTGCAAGTTGTAGGTGCGTAGACAGAAGCAGTGGTTAATGTTAGTTCTAAATTATCATCAAGTTTCTACATTTAGGCCTTAGCCTAGTCAAGATCCATTGAACAATTAGCCGAGAGTAGAGCTTTATATTACTGGAAATAATAAAACAGATGGGATTATGGGATACGTGATACGTAAAATGGTAAAGGCAAATATTATGTTATGTTATAATGTAATATAGTGTTACACTGACGTAGCATTGTTACGTCAAAGGAATAATTGGTAAGTAACTTTTTGTCCATGAGCTCTATTTGGGATTACATTTTTCCCATGGGATTTAAGCAAGGCTGTGCAGATAATGCACAAATTATCGAAAATTGCCCAGGAAGACTATTGGCTCCAAGATTGGCCTAATGGAATTATTGTATATCTTAAGTCCAAAAGTATTGAATTGTATAACTATACTGTGAGAAGCTGAGGCACAGTATATAATCAAACAAATGGTAGATCATAGAATAGAATATAACGTGCTAAATCATTCTATGGTGTAGGTATGTATCGATCCGGACATCTATTGTATCCGCCTACCGTCGGAATTTTTCCTTGTCTCCTTTTCTACGAAATTTTTATTCCGCATCTGCTTCGTTGTTCTAATTTCAGTATTTAACCACTTTATAATTACAAATTTCCATTCGCGTTGTAATTGAAACAGTCCAGCTACGCAGATGAGTGCATGGCACTAAATTGTGGGCCTGCTAGTGTACGTACTATACGGACGTCCGTATTTACAGGAAAAAGAAAGACATTCCATACATCATAAATTCTTTCAGAAACGTTCCTTATTCCTTACGCTTTTGCACTCTCACCAATGAAAAAAACTGGAATTGTAAAGATTCTGCAAACAATCTTTTGAGTGCGTTGCGTGTATAGGGAATACAAGTAGAATAGCTACTCAAGGTGACACAGTGACAGTTATTCGCAAGCAAGCGAAATAAAACACTTGAAACTTGGATACGGTTTCAACTCTCAATTGAGCTGACTCTAGAACTTTTACCTTTTGCACAGGCTTGAAATAAAAGTTCTCAGCAAGCTTTTTTAGAGATGTTGGATTTTGGGCGCTTCTACAACTCCAATCCTATTTGCATATTGAAAATTCAAGTGATCTCATCTTCTAATTTAACCGAATAAATTGTAGTTTTCAAACTTGGTTGATACATAAACCACACTACACAGAGTACAATGCTAAGGCATCGTAAATGATATAGCACTGCGAACAAATTCAATTATTCATGTCGTAGTTGAATCCGATGTGAGGTACTTTCTATCTTCAAGCCTCTGGGTACCTCAGGGCTCTAGGTTAAGTATTGCAGTGGTAATTGTGCTTTCATCGAAAATATAATGCTCACAAATTTCAAAAGCGGCTGACAACTTCACAAATTAAGGGGAGGTTTGACGAAAAATTCGCATTCAGCAATTTTCGAACCAAGCTGTCTTGTATGTTGCAGTCCGAAACATTATATGTAGCAAGTGGATTACAATTATGTCTAGCGTTGTCAGCTTCAGGCTTCAGCTGCAGGCAGATGTCGTTTGGAATTTGCTTCATACTTCCAACAACACAAGATACACTTTAATGCAGATAATAAGATTTGACAAGTCACGACAGAGTATGGTGAAAGTAACAAACCTAGTGTAGTGCTTGGCCCTGATTCATGAGCCCTCTAGTACCTACACCTAATGAACAACATATTTCCATATTCCGGTTTCCAGAAATGACAACACATTATAATAAATTAAATATTAATCAGTTCGTCAAGCTCCGCACATGAAGTTCACTAGAGCCCAGACAAGATTTAGGAAAGGCTGACGCATCAGCAGGGAGAAAGTACAGTGAAAATGGAAAGGCTGACACATCATGCAGGAGAAGGTCGGGTGAAACTAATAATAACTTTATTCCTGTTCCAGTTGCCCACGAAGGAGAATCAGTTTATGGGTTACGGGCCGGTGGTTCCCGACGGGTACGGGGCTTCGTACAATCCCATGACGAGATCGATCATTTTCTGCATCTCTTCCTTCACTTCCGATCCCACAACGTCCACAACCCGCTTCTGTCAAAGTCTCCACAAGAGTCTTGACAGCATGAAGAGTCTGCTCGACGAGTAGTTGAACAAGGAACAGAATCTAGTCAAGAAATCCAGGCAGCCCAGGCTCAGCCTCAGCATAGTTATAGTTCCCTTAACAAAACCTTAATTTCACCTCTTTCCACTTATTCACGTTCAGCAGAGAAGCAGAATGATGAGGCTTCATGGATCGTTTCTCAGGATTCTTATTGTGGAATTACAGGTTGGATATGATTAGAAACTAGGTACGTATATCTGTAGCATTCCAGCAGGTTTCCAGGCAAGCCCTAGAACTTTCATAGGCACTCAGGAGCGTATCGATTATTGATGCAATCAGGCATGCTGCCAGCTAAAGTTTTGCAAGGATACAGTTAATGGTAACGCTAAAAAGTTTGGGTTCTTGAATTGTTTGTTGAAAACTACGGTTGAGTTCCAATTTAAAATTCCACCTACAGTTTTTGTAAATATTAAAACGAAGAGTCCCTTTTAACTGATAATTTTTTTGTTAATCGACAAATCAAGTTCAGAAACAGGTGCGTCGTTAAAAGTTTCAAGGAAAGCTCACGCATTTTTGAAATCCGATTGCTGTATTTAGCATAGTGTAATTTTATTATATTATAAGTGGACGTTCGAATTGATGGCTAAAGGCTACAGTGCTTCGTTAACGGTTTAATTGCACTGTAAACACAAAGTATATAAAATTCGAAATTCGGTAGATGAAGCTAGTAGGAGAAAATAGGTGTTGTTTAAAAAAACGTTAACATATCAAATAGCACATAGCACTGCCTTGGAGAAATGCTTGAATCCTCCACTGCATTATTTATGACACTTTTTGCGCGACAGGAAGATTTACTGTAACGTTAAAGTACATCATTATGAACATGACAAGTACATCCGTTATAAAATACATAAAAATCGAACTGACAAATTCATTTTTAATCTTTTAAAAATCCAACAGCACAGCACATCCTGCGTCTGAGTGGTAAAGTGGAAACTGGAATATAATTTACAGTTCCTTCCTAGCTATACGGTTACTACCTCTACTCCTAATAATATCGTTAAGCTCACTCCAGATTCAATAATCGAATTTCCGTTCAATTTCAATTTCTAAATGTGATGTGAACCGAATTCTTCACGTTTCACTTGTTACTCAGGAAATCCACGTCGTGCTATACCACACTGTCGAATTAGAAATAATAATTCTGGAAAGTAGTAAAGCTATAGATTATTGAGAAAGGCATCTGATTCATTTAGAGCCAATCCTGATGATAATATTAGTATTACAGGGCAAGATGAACCATCCCAAGATATGTCCTAACTTATTTTGAGACGTATCTTAAAATAGCTTACGATAAATACATATGTATATTATGACGTCTTCAGAGGCTTAGTGCAGCTTAAGAATCTCGTTAGAAAGCATAAAGTTGGCTAGAATTGGATTTGATCATCGATCGATCATAGGTGAATGTGCGTCATGTAAGCTATAATGTAAAAAAACATTCCCCGTGTCTGTGCAAATACATAGAATATTGTGATTGTGAATTGTGATTTGTGTTTAGTGTTATAGAATGCACATGAAATGTAGTACGTGCACGTGCACTGTGCAGTGCACTAGTCAAAGGTCCATAGTAAATGAATAGGTAAAGTAAAAATAGCGACAAATCAATATGAATCAACGCGTGCTACGCAAAACATTATCAAAATATAAACAATGATATCAAAAACATATATTTACTAATATCAAGTACTGACATGGCGTTTAATGGAATCAAATATATGCAAAATATCAAAGGCAATCAAATGCGCATAGTTTAATTCATAGAAAACGAAATGCTAACCTAATCTATTGAAGAATGCCTATCTGTAGCTGCTGCAGGCTTAGCAAGATATATACCTAAAAAATTAAATATATGTGAAATGCATTGGAATGACGAAATAAATAATTTCAAAATCCCAATTTTTATTGTTATTTCTACTTTATTAACTAGTAACTATTTTCATGATATGCTATTTTCATGGCATACTACTCATTGCATGCTAGCATAATTTTCTGGACAGTTGCTGGAGAATGTAAGGTGAAGTTAACGTCGAGGTCATTGGCTCTTCGGTAAGCGCGGACCGCATCTTTAATGGCGAGCAGAACTGAAGTTGCCAGAAGTAGTGGCGGCTCTCCAACGGTCTGGAAGTTTTTGTGACATTTAGTAAATGCGTACTTTAGGTAACGACTAACGACCAGACTGCTGCAAAATACGAATCGTAATCGTATTATTACCTTTGAAGAGTAAATTGCTCTGGGATTAGAGGCTCCGGTAAGGAAAGAGACGTTGAATTCCAATGGCGT
>JAQFXY010001299.1:0-11348 GCA_034693865.1 Ceratophysella sigillata | reverse complement strand
GGGCTACGGCTAGTGGGGCCTCTTCTCCTCACGCGCCAAAGTCATACTTGCCATAGGAAGATTATTCCACCGTAGTATCAAATATGGAATATGCAACCACGTGCACGTGGATTTGGAAATGCGGGACGAGTGACGTCGGTTCTCCACGAATATTTCGTCATTCCGCCCAGCCGAGCCTGTAAGTCTATGTATTCTATTCTGGGCAGGTGCATTCTAGCCTGACTTCCTGCACGTGTGTAGTTTTTGCATTAGTAGCAAAAGCGGTTCGTGTTAAGGTTAAGATTCATAATTCATTTAAAAAACAAATTAAGGAATATTATTATCCTGCTTTTGAGCTGAATTATTTAGTAAATACATTATTAGATTCTAATTTGAAAAATTCGCCTGTTTCGCTTTTATTTCCAAAGTGCAAGAGTAACCGTTTAAGTAGAAAAAATAGGTTAAGATTCATAATTCATTTAAAAAACAAATTATGGAATATTAATATCCTGGTTTTGAGCTGAATTATTTAGTAAATACATTATTAGATTCTAATTTGAAAAATTCGCCTGTTTCGCTTTTATTTCCAAAGTGCAAGAGTAACCGTTTAAGTAGAAAAAATGTCGTATGTGGTTTTGACATCCTCATAATTAATTTAGACAGGAATATGTATTGCTAGGCTAAATTGTACAAAATAAGTAAAAATGCAGCAAAATAGAATTTGGGAATTAAATACCTTACGGTAAAAATGATACATTACGTTGGCTTGGCAAAATTGTGGACAGCTATTATTCGAAAAAGCAAATAATTGATTTACAATCGATCTTGTTCTAAAGTAAGCTTGTATTCTATCCAAATTCATGAAAGCACAAACTATTCTAACATGAAATAGGTAGGTGAGTCTCTAACATAATTACGTTGAGAACAGACTGAGGAGACATAGACACAGACACTCACACACAGCCACATTTGCTAAAATCGATATCACTTTTCGCTTTTAGGCTTATGTGTGGGAAAGCCAATAGCATTATTTGTGTCTGTTCTCCTGCGGCCTTCACTTTACTTTCACCGCTCACCGGCACAAGGCGGAAAATTGGGCACTCTCCAAGTTCCAACAATTATTATTCAAAATTTTGAGTCTTTAAATTAAAAACTATATAAAAATTGTGTACATATCAACTGAAACTGAAACCCACGCCAAATCCAACAATGCTTGTGCTTAATTTGGTTCGACAGTAAGTCTGTTTACTTTGTTATTTATATTTTGGATTTACTTATAATGCCTTATAAATACTCGTAGATTGTACTCGTCAACTAATTTATTTGTTTGTGTTTTAGTGGCGAGACGGAAATGAATAAAGCGGATATTGTTCAATCCAGGACTCCAGGAGATCTCACCGAGAGAGGAATTCAAATGGTAAAATTTCTTATTTTCACAACAAATAATGAGCATGGTGGGCTCTGGAACCGGAGTCAAAACCCAAACGGTCGGCTCCGATTTAATTCGGAGCCAGAGCTGGAGCCGTTCCAATTTGGCCGGAGCCCGAGCATCAAAGGATTGGAGCCGGCTCCGGAGCCAGAACATTTCCAGAGTGTTTTCTAACACACATTAATGTGATATTTCCTATTTAGGCACAGAATTTGGGGAAACATCTAAAGGACGAATCATTTGACCGTGTTTACACGAGTGACCTCAAACGATGCCATGACACAACACTGAATATTTTGAAACATTCCAGCAATGCTACTCCGGAACCCATCCTAAAACCGGTTCTTCGAGAGCGGGTATTATATAATATAATCTTCATATGTAAAGAATGCACGTTCATTGTTGCAATTACGTAATTAATAAGTTCTTTCTACTAAATAAATCAGGATTACGGGGATCTGGAATTCAAGTCTGGCCAGTTGGTACGGGACTTAATCAAGCAACACGGAATATCAAATCACGCTGTTCCTATTCCTGGCGGAGAGCCACATACTGAAGTGATGAAGCGTTGCGCTTCTTTCTTTGAGGTAAAGGAACATAGAGAACCCGTTTCTCCACGCTAACAGTGATTGATATTAAATAATAATCTGAATTAATCGAACTTCTAGGAGATTTGTGAATTAGCTGATCAGGCCACTGAACCCCAGAACATACTTGCCGTGTCCCACGGTGCCTGGATCTTGAGTTTTCTGGACTATTTGGTAGCAAATCCAGACATGTTTGACCTGCATGACTACGTCCATGAGGATCCCGATCTCCGACCTGTTAAGAACACTGGCCGAACAAAACTTCATGTTGGGAAGGTTGAAGGAGCAGAGAACAAGCGAGTCCTCAAATTCGTCCACGTGCATAATACGAAGCATTTGGAAGATATGTAAATCCTTTAACGAAACGTTTGCCCGAAATTCGCCGTTCTTACAGTCGGTATTATAGTGAAAATGTGATGGAATAATAAAGTTCGATACCTAATCCAGTATTTTAACACATATTGGTTCATTTGAGCGACTAGTCATGTATCGTTTGCTGTACAATTAGCAGAATATTTTCAAAATATTTACTTTAATGTGTTGAAGGTGAATTATTATTAATATTTACTGATCATTCTGCACAATTCGATGTAGGAGAATATAAAGACTCTCCATTAATTAATACGGTACCGTATCGTAATACACACTTTCAAAAATTCAGAAAATTATTGGATTAGTTAACCAACGGAGAGCCGATACAGTTACGCCACGACGACCTTTACTAAATATTAAAAATACCTCAATATTTCCGTTATCCTGGCATTGGGCCCAAGTTGACCGGCTACTATAGCTCGTGTATATTTTCTGTCTTGAAATTAAGCTAATACAATTGCTGATGTTTATAAATTAAATTCGTATTAAAAAAGGGAGTGGCACATAGACAATTGAATGACTTATTCCGGAAAAATATGACTCTGGGTCTGGGATTGTGAAAGTAAAAAAAATTAATAGCGGAGCAGTAACCGGTATCGAAATACAGTTTCAGCTGTGCCTGTGCCCGGTGCCTTGCCTAACGTGCCACATGTTACACAGTGTGTAAGTGTGTTGTAGTTAGGCATGGTTATACATATAATATGCATAAAACAAGTGTGACATAACCTAGCATACAAACCTAAATATGTACTAGATAGGTAGGTTGGCTAAACCGCGTCAGGAGGAATTTGGAATTGAAAAGGAAAGGAAGAGCTTAGCTGAAGCCAGACTGCATGACCTTGCACTTCACTTGACTTGCCAAGATCGATACTGCTCGTATCCTAACTCATACATACAGTACATGCTCTTGTATGTACGAACCACATTAGAGAACTTCTATTAAAATTCCATCTACTATTCACAGTTCCCAATGTAAATCCGTTCGATCAAGCATCCACTTTAAGTGTCAACATGAAGAGATTCATTTCAACATCAGGCCCGTCCAGGATGATTGTCCTTAACTTGGTTCGACAGTAAGTTCAGAATAAGCCTTAAACCAAATACAATTATTTCGAGTTAATTCATTTATATTAATTTTTGATTTTAGTGGTGAGACGGAAATGAACAAAGCGGAAATAGTCCAGTCCAGAACGCCCGGTGACCTAACAGAGAGAGGAGTTCAAATGGTAAATCAAAAATCAAAAAAACATTTTTCAATAGTTCTTAGGTCATATACGATAGGTTATGCGTTCCTATTCTGGTTACCGGTATAGTAAATATTATATGTACAAACATTACATAGCAAATATGTAGCAACGGACTTATTGTCTGTGCTTTAAGTAAAGCAAAAGGCACGTATCTAGGCTTATATTACTTTCAATATCAGATTGATATGCACTTGATATGAGATATTATACATACAATGTACATATATGTTTTTGCTGGTTATGGTTGTTGTGTTAAGTACATGCAATATTAGTCGACTATGTGAGTTATTAAAGTATTTAGTTTATTTTAATAGTAGCAGCCAATCTGCCAGCAAACTGTGACTGTGAACTTTGTATTCAGCAAAGCTCTACCAGGTACCAGTAGTATCATGGATGCGCTGTCTTATAAACGCCACACATGTACGTACATCAACTTTTCTAGTGCTACCAAAACCGAATAAGTCTGCGCTTATTCGAGCAGTAGGTATTATTTCTTCGTAATATTTTAAATGAATTCAAATACAGGGCGAAAATCAATGGACACGGAACTCAATTAATTTAGAAATAAAAATAGCGTAGTTATGTAATTTTATTTGTTTTCCTGTATAAGCAAGTACTTTATATACCTACTAATTTGTATTGCAGGCACAAAATTTAGGAAAACACCTAAAGGATGAGCAATTTGACCATGTGTTCACCAGTGATCTGAGAAGATGTCACGATACAACTCTAAATATATTAAAGCATAATAAATCTCCACCAGAGCCGATCTTGAAACCTGTTTTACGTGAGCGGGTAATGGCAGCATCTGATTTTCATTTAATGCAACAGCCGAATACTGGTAAATCATAGTGTCGGAATATTAGCCTTCGTTTTATTTAAAAAAATGCCTTAATGTTTTTTTATCAGGGATTGTATTCTTGAAGGTAACTACATTAATTGAATCATCTTAGGATTACGGCGAACTTGAGTTCAAGTCTGTTGATTTGGTCCGAGATTTAATTAAGAAGCATGGGATACCGAATCATGCAGTTCCCCTTCCCGGAGGTGAACCACACGCTGAGGTCATGAAGAGATGTGGTGAATTCTTTCAGGTTCGAATTGCCAACTGGATATATATCACTTGCGATTTGGGATGTACAAAACCCTATATGTTTGCTAAAATTTCTGTAGGAAATCTGTGACCTAGCCGACAAGGCTGATAAAGCAGAAAATATTCTTGCCGTATCCCATGGGGCGTGGATTCTTTGTTTCTTGGACTATTTGGCTGCCAATCCAGACAAGTTTGACTTGCAAGACTACGTTCATGAGCATCCCAATAATCGGCCATTGAAGAACACTGGTCGAACCAAGATTCACATCGAAAGGATTCCTACAGGGACAAAGAACTTGAAAAAGCGGACAATTAAATTCGAACGTGTCCACTGTACTAAGCACTTGGAGAATAAGTAAACTATAATATTTCTGTATTATCTAGGTCGGAAAACCCATTTGTTCGTAAAAATCCTACGCTATACGCTATACACTTGTATTAAATTATTCAAAAGTCAAACTACCTGATTAAACATATTAAACTGATTTTTTCTATTGATATTTGATAAATTGGAAATTAATCCAGCATTGTCAAACATGGTTTAATCAAATTGAGTTTGGTGTGGTATGTGTTCTATCGTATTGAGTCTTTTCTTTAGTTTTGATTATGGTTTTTGGATTTACATTGCGGTTTTCCGTGTTCATTAATTTTAATAATTCAGATAATTGTGTCGACAAGGAAAATCTCAGTCTATCTGTATTCTAATTCCTAATGCCGAATATTCGGAGAAAGTCTTGCAAGAAACTAGCGGAGTGACACATTGAGCTCAAGTTTTTGGTAAATACAAAATGGAAGTGTTTCTATTCAAAGCGTTGTTGACTGTACTTGCATCGAATATTCTAGTGACTCATCGTTCAACTTTTGTGACTTCAAGCTATATCGAGCCTCAATCCCTAAATAAGTGTTTCATTGGAATTGTAAAACCAGATGCCTATTTTACGTTGATCAGCTCAACCGAAGTCGAGGATTTGGATGCACCTGGTTGTCAAGTAAGTAATGTAAACACGATGGTCGGCAACTAAACCTAGCTTAGACATGAGTTTATTTGAAAAATCTTGTCTCTTCATTAATTTCACTGTAATCCAACAGGAGTTAAATATTCATGGAAACAGAACTCATTTTCTAGAGTTTACAAAGATCACACAGGAAGCCAGAAAAAGTCTTAAATCCATATCCTTGTCTTACACGAATTTCGAAATTGACGTTTTGCTGGATTCATTAGAAGGATGCGTAAATCTTGAAATTCTGAGCTTGACCGATGTTTCATGGAATGGAGGATTCTTTAAGAAAGTCCATTTGCCGATGTTGAAGTCTTTCACTTTGGTTAGTTGGAGCGAGGAAAGTTTCGAATGTCCAACCAATCAGAATTTAGCTAGCAGAATATTCTTTTACAAGCAAAGCCCAAACCCACAAGAGGACGTGGAGCTCTGGAGGAACGTCGAAATTCTCATCGGACGAGAGTTTTATATTCCAGACATTAGTATTACAGCCAGTGACGTTTCCCTCCGTTGTATGGACGACCCTTCCGTTTTATATTATGTTTCAAAGAGCAGGAATATTACCAAACTGAGTTTGTATCAAACTACATTGAATGGCGAGCACCTGGTCGGTTTGAACCACATCAAGTCATTACATTTAAGTATGGGTCATGCTTACTTGGTGAATGCTTTTGTATCTGACGTAGTCAAGAACTGTGCAGCGGCAGAAGAGATCCAAATTGATTTGGGATACATGGACGCGGAGTCTGTGGACGTAGCTCTTATTAAACCCAATGCTCTGAGAATACTAGACTTATCCCGTGTCAGTCTCAGATGGTCTTCGACAAGTAAGCCAACACTGCTGCCTCTACTAGAAGTATTTGTTCTCAAAAGCTGTGATTTCATTCCTTCATTAATAAAATTCACGTCTTCGCTAACTCGCATCGAGCTTGTGAATGTTGGTATTTTGGAAGGAACTTTGCAAGCCATGTTTTCAATAGAAGATTCAAAACTTACAAAACTAGAATTGACGGACGTGGTTAGCGGACAAAATATGGACAAAATTGAACTGGACATTGCACTTGTTCCCAATCAAGAGCTTACAACACTTGTGCTCAGATATTGTGAAATCATTTGTTCCCGTCCAATTTCATTCGAGAAGTTTGAATACTTAGACTTTGATGATGTTGTGATTCATGATTCATTGGTTAGAAACTTCTCCAATATCTTTGGAGCTGCTAAAACTATGATTTTTAATCAAAATGTGAGTCCAAACCTTCTGATTGAAATTCTGAAAACAGAAGTTCGACATCTCGAGTTTAGATTTGACTGGAATGCCCAGCAAACTGATGAATTTCACTTCATTAAAAACTTGCTGGCAGACTTGGACGTACCAGAATGGCCGAATTCTGTAATTTCGCTAAAAATGCCAGAAAACGAATCACATTTCGAGTATGAACGTGTCAGAAAATATGAAGAAGATTTATTGATTACTGTTTACGTGGTCATCCTGTATAGTATTTGCGGATTAGGATTGATCGGAAATGCAATCAGTGTCATGGTACTGTCTAGAAGAGAAATGCGGAAATTCAGCAACAGTACATATATTCTTCTAGGATTAGCCGTCTGGGATTCACTATTTATAGTTACATACATTGTACAACTTCTTTGGGTTTTTGGGGATAATCGATTCAACTTGACCACGATGTACTTTCAAAATATATCCAAGTGCTTGGTTTACCCGTTGAACAAAACAGGTGGGTGATGAGATGATTGATGATCCGCCTATTCATTGATTATGTATAACTTTCACATAGAAACACACTTTTTTTATTTCAGCCTACAGTGGATCAGTGTGGCTAACGCTGCTTCTGACCATAGATCGTTTCATCGCCATTTCGATGCCACTCAAAGCAAGGTCAATTCTCACAGCAGGACGAACGTTGAAGTACGTTGCCATTGTTTGTTTGTTTTCCACTCTCCTAAATTTTCCCCGATGGATAGAAAATTACACCATGGATTACGCGAATGACGACCGATATTGGTACTTTAATCAACGACCGAGCATAATCGCTTATGAAGATTACCGGATTGTTTACCAGCTTTATCTATGGGCATTCTTCATGTACGTGATTCCATTTGTTTCGATGGTGGTTCTCAACATGAAAATATGGTTTGAGGTAACCGTATACTTGCTCCATAATATCATTGTTACAGATCATTTTCGCTTTACACTTCTGAAATTGGAGAATTGATCCTTGCAGATACGACGCGCAAACACATCAAGGCGAAGATTAGCTGGACAAACAATTGAAACGGAGACGTCTGTAACAAAAATGCTAATTTCCGTTGTTATTTTGTTCCTGATTTGCAACACCATAAACGCCCTAATGATTTGTTTATTCTTATCATCTTCAGTCGCGTCTAATCCTGCATTTTTTGAGTGCATAGCTTCTCAGCCTCTTCTTATAAACTCGGCTGCCAATTTCATCATCTACTTCGCTATGGGCACCAAATTCCGATCTGAATGTGTCAAACTATTCAGCCGTATTTTTAAGCCTTGTGATTTAGGGAAAACGCTGGTACGAAGAGGCCCACCGCAATCCACCATTTCAAATGCTGTTTGCTCGGATGATATTGAGATAACGCATTTCTAGATACCTTGAATATTTCATTAATTATACATTTATATGACCTAAAATGTAATTATTATTATTGGCTATCAATATTTCACCTAATTCCAGTACTCTGTTTTTATATATACGATCTTTCACATTTGGACGAACCTTAGTTGAACCACAGTTTTATTATTCGATTATGTAAACTGTCAGATGATAATTGGCAAGGCCCTGGCTAACAGTTGTAAACCAATACTCGATTTTTACGTTTACTATATTTCATTACAGGCTTTTGAACTACACTTCCATTATTTTATAGCAATCGTAATATTAATGTGAACTCAAACTTAGAATATTGTGAAATTATGCAATTCACCTTTGTTTGTGTTTTTTCCTACCGGGAGTTCATTAAACTTTAATTTTCTAAACATGTAATGACATGAGATGTACATTTCATGATTAAATATTTTTAGCTTCAAACCAATACGAAATCCAAAGTATTGCCATTAGTTTAAATTTCCTGGCCTGTTCCAAAATATCGATATTTGGTACTTTTTCCTTATTGTATCAGTCCTCAGCTTCTTCGAATATTTAGCCACTTATCCAAACAGCTTTAGGTTCCAAGACAATGCTTGTGAACATCATAAATCATAACCCTATAACAACTCGTTAGAATACGGGAAGGACATACTTACCGATATTCGATAGATTAGAATTGAAATGCTGCACTGCCAAACGTTTAATTAAATTGGGTCAATGGTATGTTGTATGCTATATGTTCTGTGGTATTTAATCTTCGTCAGTTAATTGTGGTTTTTGATTTACATTGAGGTTTTCCGTGTTCATTAAGTTTAATGACTCGAATTTTTACTTTCACAATTAAGCTTATTCCTCAAAGAACATTCAGAGAAACCGGCGGATAGTGACACATTAACCTTTAAAGTTTTTAGTTATTGAAAAATGGAAGATTCTTTATTCTACACGTTTGTGATAGTACTTGCATCAATCATTTTAGTGATGAATCGTTCAATTCTTGTGAACTCATCAAATATTGAGCCCCAGTTACTAAATCTTTTTATTGGAACTGTAAAACCAGATCTCAATATATCGTTGATCAACTCAACCGAAGGTGAGGATTTGGATGCATCTGATTGCGAGGTAAGTACAGCACTGTGGCTTTTGAAGGCAACGAAAACTGAAAAATGCGTTTATTTGATGAAATCCTGTGTCTTCATTAATTTCACTATAAACCGGCAGGAGTTAAATGTTCACGGAAACAGAACTCATCGTCAACAGTTTACAAATATCACACCGGAAGCTAGAAAAAACCTGAAATCCATATCCTTGTCTTACACGAACTTCGAAACTGACGTTTTGCTGGAGTCTTTAGAAGGATGCGTAAATCTTGAAATTCTGAACTTGACCGAAGTTTCATGGAAGGGAGAATTCTTAAAGAAAGTCCATTTGCCAATGTTGAAGTCTTTCACGTTGATTGGTTCCAGCAACGGGGAAAGTTCCGAATGTCCAACAACTCTGAATATAGGATCCAGAATATTCTTTTACAAGCAAAGCCCAAACCCAGACGAGGACGTGGAGCTCTGGAGGAATGTCGAAATTCTTATCGGACGAACGTATTATCATAGTACAATTACTCCATATATTAATATTACAGCCAGTGAAGTTTCCCTCCGTTGTCTGGATGACTCTTCCGTTTTATATTATGTTTCAAAGAGCAGGAATATTCCCAAACTGAGTTTGTATCAAACTACATTGAATGGCGAGCACCTGATCGGTTTGAACCGCATCAAGTCTTTAAATTTGAGTATGGAAAATGCGCATTTGGTGAAGGCTTTTGTATCTGACGTATTCAAGAACTGTGCAGTGACAGAAGAGATCCAAATTGATTTGGGATACATGGAAGCTGAGTCAGTGGACGTAGCGCTTATTCATTCAAATGCTTTGAAAATACTAGACTTATCACGTGTCAGTCTTAGATGGTCTTCGACAAGTAAGCCAACACTGCTGCCTCTTCTAGAAGTATTTGTTCTTAAAAACTGTGATTTCATTCCTTCATTAATAAAATTCGCGTCCTCGATAACTCGCATCGAGCTTGTCCAGGTTGGTATTTTGGAAGGAACGGTACAAGACATGTTTTCGATAGAAAATTCAAAACTCACGAAACTCGAATTGACGGCCGTAGTTAGCGGACTAAATATGGACAAAATTGAACTGGACATTGCACTTGTTCCCAATCAAGAGCTTACAACACTTGTGCTCAGATATTGTGAAATTGTTTGTTCTCGTTCAATCACATTCAATAAGTTTGAATACTTGGAATTTGATGATGTTGTGATTCATGATTTATTGATGAGAAACTTCTCCACTATCTTCAGAAGTGCTAAAACTATGATTTTCAAGGACAATGTGAGTCCAGACCTTCTGATTGAAATTCTGAAAACAGAAGTTCGACATCTCGAGTTTAGATTTGACTGGAATGCACATCAAACTGAAGAATTTCACTTCATTACAAACTTTCTGGTAAGCTTGGGTGTACAGCAGTGGCCAAACTCTGCAATTTTACTGAAGATGGCAGAAAATGAATCAGAGTTTCAGTACGAGCATCTCGGAAGACCTGAAGGAGATTTGTTGGTTACTGGTTACGAGATCACAATTTTTAGTATTTGTGGGTTGGGATTGATCGGAAATGCAATCAGTGCTATGGTGCTTTCTAGAAGACAAATGCGAAAATACAGCAGTAGTACGTATATTCTTCTGGGATTAGCCGTTTGGGATTCAATATTTCTAGCCACATCCCTTATACAACTCATTTGGGAATGGGGTTATGGCTACAACTACGTATACTTTCAAGTTATATCCAAGTTTTTGTTTTACCCATTGAACAAAACAGGTGGGTAAATTCCGATGCGTGTCGTTGATATATATATGTAATTCTGACGTAACACTACACGATTTTCTGTTATTGTAGCCTACAGTGGATCAGTCTACCTTACGCTCCTTCTGACCGTAAATCGTTTTATCGCCATTT
>JAQFXY010001298.1:0-11348 GCA_034693865.1 Ceratophysella sigillata | reverse complement strand
AGTGGGTAAAGTGACCAGAGAATTGAGTTACAATTCTTTGTTTTATTCTGAACGTGATCAAGCCATTTTAGTTCAGAATCGATTACCAGCCCTAAACTAATAATAATCGCAAAATTTCACGTAGTTGAAATGTTAGGTTAGTTAATCCAATCCAATGAATAATCGCAAAATTTCACGTAATTGAAATGTTAGGTTAGTTAATCCAATCCAATGAATAATCGCAGAATTTCACGTAAATGAAGTGTTAGGTTAATTAATAAAATTCAATGAATAATCGCAGAATTTCACGTAAATGAAGTGTTAGGTTAATTAATAAAATTCAATGAATCATCGCAAATCACACGTCTGTCAACTGTCGTGCTTTGAATCGTTGCGGATTCATTTCACGTACTTAGGTGGAAATATAGCAAGTGTGGTGTCTTTTTCTCCGTCGTGCCAATTGCTGGCCTAATCGCTGTGAGTCGCTCTGTATATGCGCTTGGGATTTTATCATTTGATTTTTCATTTTGTGTTGAACAGTCGACATTACTTATTATGTACTAGGTTAAGTATATCTTTAAATTAATATTAATAGAATTTCCAATGAATTTCACCACATCACTTTTCTTATTTGTGATGTCCATAAAGCTAATTGCGGTTGCGGCGTGCAACGTGGATCGCACTACATACAACCAGTCAGTACTACTTTAGGAGGAGAAAACGAGTCTTCATACGTTGAAGTAATTTTTTTAAACTACTAAAATCATCACAATAAAATTCTAGTTAGATAGGCGATATGATGGTAATAAGTTAATAAAGTGGTTCGAAGTTCTACGCAGTGTCCGTAGTGCATCAAAGGGATTTGCATCGTAATAAGGTATTGTCGTCGAATATTACTAAAATAGTTGGTAAGTGTTAAAGCTTACATATTCCTTATAACTATAGACTTTGTATATGTAACAAACTATGCAACATATAGAATCTTATACCTGTTCGTTAATCGTCACGAACATGCTTTTAATAAAATGAGACATGGGTATTATCGTAATATCGAATCAATATTGGCTTACTATGTAGTAATATTAAACTAAAATTAAGAAATACTTTTTAGTACCTACCTTTATATTACTATTGTTGTAACTTTGAGTTAAAGTAAGACATGAAGCAAAATGGCTAATCATATGTTAGCAACTTAGACACACTCTTGTTTCTTTACGTAAAAATGTACACCAAAAATGAAATCAATATAATCAAATTATGTAGGAAAAATGAAAATAAAACGATCCTACAATTATATGTGGAAAATACGTGTCTTTTATTTAGTTCTAGTGTCATGCTGCATTAGCAGGGCGGGAATTGAATCTAGCCAACTTTGTTATTATTAATGTTAGTAAATGCATGAATTTGATTATAGACAGTGATTCAAGACAGTGAAATGTCAAGATAGCCTAGTGTTTGCAAGGAAATGAAGCCTTCGAATCCACAATCCTTTGACAAGCCTACATAGGAGCAAAGAGCGGAGAGGACGTGTGTCCCTCTGCCTAATAGAATAATAATAATATAATAACTCTAATCCAACAAAGGAGTTCTCTGGTGTACTCAATTCAATTTCATTATGATTAGACTCAAACTTTTCACTCGGCCTCTCATCTTCCTCTCGCCCTCGAGCACCTTCGACTTCTGACAACTCAAATTAATCCCATAATACATTAGTCGTAGTCGTATTATCTGGAAGCTGACCATGCAAATAAAACCATGTGCACTTCATCAGGTAGCTAAGTAGTACGACAGAAAGTCGAGTAGTGTGGCGTAGAGGTTATATTTCTTTGATAATGGTTGTTATGGAAAATTAAAAAATTATTTTGCAAGCACATTGAGTAATACTTACAAATTTTAAGCAGGATATCCGCTTCCTTTCCCTAGTAGTGTTTCACTTTGTAAATATTAGTGTGGGTGGAGGTGCACGGGTCGATAGGATGACTTTTTAATGTACATATGAGATCTGAGTCTAAATGATCTTTTCAGGCAGAGCTCATGTATCTAATGTTCTGGACTATTTTCAACTGCGAATTTGTAGTGTAGTTGTCGATTGCGCTTTCATTTCTTCAATCTGAATCTGAACCGAAATGCTATCGGGTTACTAAGGTTGGTAAATATTCAAGAGTAAGCGGAAGTCCTTGAAAATGAAATTACAAATCATAATGCTTGCACAAGATTATCGATGTTATTTGAAAAATGGAAATTCTTCTTTGAATCAACTCCGGAATTAAACATTTCCAATCAACCAAGTCTAAACACCCTGGTGATTGGTGATACGTAATTTCACTGTATCAACTGATAATGTATTAGCTACTGTAATTTTTTTCAATGATTTACACGATAAGCAGTTATTGTTTTGAGTCAAAGAAGCCTAGGTTGAAGTTTTACCACTGTAAGTATCTTAACTAAAATTCAGCTCAAGTAAACTAATTATTAAGCCATACTGGTACTGGTAGTACTGGTAGACTGTCAGTCATAGTTTCTTCCTTTTGAAAAAATTCTGACTAAAAACGGTTGGCAATGGCAATATCAAGTCACAGTTTCAATAGTCGGTGGGTTTGTTTATTCAAAAAATTAGCATTAAAGTAGTACGGAAAAGCTTTTGGTATTGGTTGTACGCCGAAAAATTCTGCATGCTAATCTTTGACACAGTGTTGAATACATGAATGTGGAACAAAACTGAATTTGTAAGCAATACTGTACGGAGATTTATACTGGCTAATTAATTTTCGTAAAGTTGCATAAAAGTCACACTTTGAGTTAGTGAACGGTATTCTCTATACGGAGATCGAAGTATAGAAAGGAGATCATACGCTTACGCTGTGGATTTCAGGCAGATTCAGTTCCAGCTCCTGTCTATTGTTCGTACTTGCAGGTTACTTACGGCTTTGGGATGTGAACCATGAGTGCTTCCCAATTCTCATTTTTCATGGAAATATATGTAAACGATAATAATGACAAAACCGGTGGTTGAAGCTTAAAGCAAGACGATGCTAGATTTTGAAGCCATATAGATTGAGCCACGAGCATTTCCCCCTGTCTGTCTTCGCCTTGCGTTGCGTTGTATTACCAAATTGTGTGGCTTGGGCTCAAGAACGCTTTGCAAGAAGGATGGGATAGGGAAAGTCAGGCTCACGAAATGAAACGACAAGAAACTATGTATGTACTACATTTATAGCACAGGATGTGAATGTGAAGCAGCAGCATACATACACCCAATCACCCAACCCAGTCTCTGTCACTTCTACATTACTTGAAACTGGGAATTCGAAAGGCCTTCCTGTCCTAAACCAACAAAAATCACATCAAATGCACTCGAAAAGTGTTGAAGGAATCCAAGATATATCCAATATAGAAGTGTAATATCTGCACTGGAATATCGAATATCATTACTGAATTCAATTGGAACTTGGAACGGGTCGAAATCAGAAGTTGACGTAAGTCGTACAATTCAGTGTACATTTGTATATTTGTATATAAATAAATATTGTATATTCTATTCGGAATAATTGGCTACCCAGGATCATCAAATGCTCATAATTAAGAATCCGCACACTGTATAGTTGTACAAGATAATAATCTGTCTCTTGGTTAACTATATTATTGCAGTGGACTCTACAAATTCTAATAAACAATATCACAGCCTATCTATCGAAGCAGGAAAATTGGTTTTTGATTACATAGACATAGTGTTTTGATTTCCATCTTAATTGTTCCAATTTCCATGCCAAAAGTACAACAAATTAAGAATTCAGCATGGGTTTTTATTCTTCTCAATTGAAATAATTACTAAATTCAAAACAAATACTTGGTGTAGCAGTGCACTAGTGCAATCCTTCATTACTTAAGCGGCCAGTAGAACTGTATTCAATGTAAATAGGTACTTTGCTTTGAAAACTTCTAAGTCGGCATTTACTTATCTACATTTACATTTACGTATTTTTTAACTATAGTGCAGAAGAATTAGCAAATGAGAGTAAAATGGAAAAGGTTTCAGATTTGTTCCGTGACAATTCAATATTCATAATTCAAGAGTAAATCATATATCTGATCTTGTAATTAGTTAGCGTACATTATTTAGATATAAGAATTTTATGGTTCTTGCCATTGATTTTGCGAACTTGATGTTTGGCTTAGCTGTTAACGGGAATTACTGTGAAAAAATTGACTCATTGATGCTTGAAACGGTTTCTTATTTTTAAGATGTGAAAATGCAAAACATGGGCCACAGCTGTATTGGACAATTTCAGTAAAACTAAAGGGAAAAAAACTATTTTTAAGGCGCTGGAAGTACAAGCCTAACTGAGCTGTCTTCAGCAAAATTGTAAGGTTTTTCAGCTTACGTAATATTCAGCTAACGAAATATTCGTATTAGGAAGCAGATGCTTTCCATATAGATGTGGCAAGTGAAACTTGTTTTGCACATACCCCTAGGCACAGAGTTTTGAAATGTACAGCCTGGCACATAATCTAGAGTGGACAAGGTGCCGTTTTGGATGAAATTGCCATGGCAACAACAGCATTACATTGAAATTGAAGTCTCATTCTAATGCACATCCCACCAGTTTCCCACCAGTCGTCCCGTAAACAACGCTTATGTCCACTCTATATCTTGCGCCAGTAGTATGCACACCTCGAAACTCTGTGCCCCTAGGCGCTTAATATTCAATAAAGCCAACTAACCCAGCTGAAAAAGTAAGTAAATTCCTGCTTAAGATTTAATGTAGCTGTTAGCTCATTAAATAATTTTATATTATACTACTCTACATAATATTTTATTTACTCTTATTCATAAAATTCATTGATATTTTGATTTATATACAAAAAGCATGACAAATAAACCGAGTCGGTTATTACTGTGTGTTTGGGGAGTAACATACACATTAGATTAATTCACAAAATAATAATGTGCATTCCCGCTAAGCTAAGGTTATGTAAATTGAATACCTGGAAATAGGAAACACATAGAAAAATTGTAAATATATAAATGTACTTCTAAAGTTAATAAAGAAGTCTAAAAAGTCTAAAGTCTAAAGTTAAAAATCGATATAGATGTAGAATTGTTTGAATTTAATAGTAGCACGCATTAAGCATGCCAGTACACTCACTTAATTACCGGCACCTCGGGTAACTCTTCTCGAAGTCCTACAGGGGAAACTTACCATTGAGCTTGACCGTTGACCGTTGACTTTCCATTCCCATGTATAGCCTTCGGTAAAATAGCCCATGGTCCTAGCTTTAATTTGGTATATTGATTATGAAAATCGATTGGCATTTCCATTTATGGCATTTGATTGTAAATTCGATTCGATTTGCATTGTGTTGTGTGAGCTGAGCAAAAATCAGAGATTCGAGAGTTTAAAGCCAGAAGAAAAATCTCGTCGTCAGACTGAAAAGCCAAAGGCACTAGTTTTCACACAGACGCGGAAGTAAGAGACAATTTATTATAACTTTTAGGTTCTGTGCTGCAAAATATGAAGGGATTGTTTGATTTAATTTAACACGTGAGAATAGTAATAATGACCTAATTATCTGCCTACTAAATAATTACTTTCCACCAAATGCAGCTGTGTTCCATACAAGTTTCAATTTTCTCGAGGTTGATTCTGATTTATTCATACGTATTTCACGATATTCAAGTAGTTTTGTCGAATTAGCATTTACAAATACCAAAACAAAATATATCCGATTACGTCAAGTACCAGCAGAAGATTAGCTAAAAAAAACCAAAGTAATATCGAGGTTGGTGCGTTGTCGAAGCTACCATTCACCATTAGCATATCGTATACATGTAGGCGAAGTACGAAGAGATTGCAATTCAAAATACACGTGGTTCAAGGTATATTCTAAACTGAATTCTGAAGATGAGCCGAAAAAGTGGTGCCATATTATAACAAATCTGAGGTCAACAACCCCATAGCTACTACACAGAGCCACAGCAGCAGCAGCGGGTTTGCTGGAGCCTGGTTTGGTTTTGCTTGGAAGAGTTTCACTTCAGCGGGCGTTGCGAATTACGAACAATAATAATTATTGGTGTTTTGCCTTGTCAATTTATGTGTGAGTTTCCAAGTTCAGTCCACCTCGTGTCAGTCACTTGTGTCTTCCGTGATTCCGAAGCGGTGTATCTTGTCAGCTGTTAAGTCAATCTGTCACTTAGTCACCAAGGTCCTCATCATGGCACCCACCGGTTCCAAGCCCGTCCCTCCTCTCAAGGCAGATGCCGACTCAAGCACTAGCTCGGGCTTCGCTGGTTCGTCTGGCTCAAGTGGTTCATCTTCTGGAAGCAGTTCTTCCTCAGGTACAAGCAGTGGCGCAAGCTCAAGCGGCTCGTCATCCGGTTCGAGCAGCTCGTCTTCTGGCGTCAGCTCATCCTCTTCCTCAAGCTCGGGCTCACCGTCAGGCCTAAGCACATTAAGCCTCACGCCGCCTTCCAAGGACATTAAGCCGAAGGCAAAGGTCAAGTACGCTCCGCTTCTTCGGTACGTCTTTACACCCCCGCCTCTTTCAAAATTGGCAAAATTATCACGTCTTTCGGATTCCGATTCCAGCCCCGAAACTCCGACCGCAAGTGTTGCCAAACAGGCTCTAGATCGTGCTCCTGTGAACTTTCTAACCCAATTCAAGGATCCTGAATTTCTGCGTGAGAGTAAGAAGGAGTTGAATCTGAGCTCAGCTGAATCGAGTCCTAATGCTGGCGCCGGGTTAAGTTTACTGAATGAAACTCAAGCTTCGATTCAAATCGATGTGACTGAGATCGTGTCAAAGAAGGTTGAAGATAAGTCTCCAAATGTCGGCCAGAAGGTTGATAAGAAACCAAGCGCAAGGGCTCATCCAAAGGCACTATCGTCTTCGTCCTCGAGCTCGAGCTTATGCACCGATTCGTCCTGCAGCTGCTGCACCGACTCTTCAGATTCAAGTTCTGGATCAAGCAACGACGATACTCACACAACCCGAGACTCAACTAGTTCCGAAGATGATAAAATTCCTGGTTCACAGGCTAAGCCAAAGAAGATGGCCAAGGTTGCGATCAAGCCTTCTCGCAAAGCCACTGCCAAGACTTCTGGTAAAACAGCGACTTCAATGACTGCCAAGACTTCATGCAAAACAGCGACTTCGATTTCTGCTAAGAGTTCTGGCAAAGTAGCGCCTTCAGTTCCTGCCAAGTTTTCTGGCAAAGCAGCGATTCCAGTTTCTGCCAAGACTTCTGGCTCACCTGCGACTTCGCCTTCTGCCAAGTCTTTTGGCTCACCTGCGACTTCAGTTTCTGTCAAGACTTCTGGTTCAGCTGCGACTACGGTTCCGACCAAGACTGCGACAACTGCTAAGGTTCTGCCTGAAACCAAAACTGCTAGCAAAGCTCCGACTACGATCCCAATTTCTACTAAGGTTCCGGCTGAAACCAATGCTTCCAGAACAGTTCCGAATAAGGTTCTTGTCCAGGGTTCCCTCGAAGATCTGGCTAAGGCTGCTACCATCACTTCAGCGAAATTTCCGGCAAAGGGTGCGACCAGTACATCGGAGAATGTCACGGCTACGGTGTCTACCAATACTTCAGACAAAAACCCGATCTGGAGTCAGATCTTCCGATCCGGAATTCCGACCACGGCTGTAGATAAGAGGGCTCGAAGCACCTCTCCCGTCATCGATGTGACTCCGATGACACCTGCAGTATCAACTTCCACCGCTACTGGTTTTCGTCGTTATGTGAATTTAGGTTGTAGTCAAAAGCATAAGGGTGCAAAAGGAAAATAATATGATTTTTGGTTTCCAAAACTCTAATATTTAATTCATGTGATTTGCAGGCCTTGAAGCGGTAATCCAACGGAAGTTCCAGGACGCATCTGCGCGTCTTGAGAGATCAGGAATGTCAAGATCGGTACGGGCTGAAACTCGGAGTCGAGCAAAAGATGACATTAAGAGAGTTATGCAGGTCGTCGACAAGGTTCGACATTGGTAAGTTAACCAACATTTTGAATACGTATTGCTTAATCCTTGCTCTGATGAATGAACGAGATGTATGCTAGACGTAACGTCACACTGCCACTTTTATACGGGAGCGTGTAGATTATGTTAACCAACTAGCTGAAGCCCGTCCTACGGACAGGAAATTAAGTAAAGTGCGAATTTCTCAAAACCAACTCAAAAACCAAAAACACAATACAGAGACCCCGTAATACCCGTTATTTAAGTAACCTGTGTATCCTTTCCCCTCCAAAACCCCGTAATACCCGTGAATTTAACTAACCCATGTAACCTGTCCCCGCCAAAACCCCGTAATACCCGTGAATAACTAATCCGTGCGTCCTTTCCCCTCCAAAACCCCGTAATACCCGTGAATAACTAATCCGTGCGTCCTTTCCCCTCCAAAACCCCGTAATACCCGGTAATTTAACTAATCCGTGTATCCTTTCTCCTCCGAAACCCCGTAATGCCCGTTAATTTAGCTAACCTGTGTATCCTTTCTCCTCCAAAACCCCGTAATACCCGTTAATTTAGCTAACCCGTGTATCCTTTCTCCTCCAAAACCCCATAATACCCGTTAATTTAGCTAAGCCGTGTATCATTTCTCCTCCAAAACCCCGTAATGCCCGTTAATTTAGCTAACCCGTGTCTCCTTTCCCCTCCAAAACCCCATAATACCCGTTGATTTAGCTAAGCCGTGTATCATTTCTCCTCCAAAACCCCGTAATACCCGTTAACTTAGCTAACCCGTGTCTCCTTTCCCCTCCAAAACCCCGTAATACCCGTTAATTTTAACTAATCCATGTAACTTTTCTCCTCCAAAACCCGTAATACCCGTTAATTAAACTAACCCATGCAACATTTCCCCTCCAAAACCCCGTTATACCCGTAATACCCGTTAATTTAAGGCTAATCCCAGCCTTCAGTTTTTGTTTTAATCTTTTACCTATTCATGTTTGCTCATTTTGGCCTTTCTACATTGACGTTGGGTCATTTTAGCCGTCTGACCCATACTGACGGTCAAACAAATGGTAAAATATTAGTTTCGGAATACTCAATCATTTGTAGATTTGGGCTAACTTTTTTAAAGCAGATTCTATTATATCATTTCTATAGTCTATAGTGAACTTTCTCCTGTCTATTCATCTGTAGTATATTAATGCTTCCTAATCTGTGAAGCTTATTTAACAAGGCAAATGATTTTGTTGTGTTTCAGGGAGAAGAAGTGGGTCATCGTAGGTGACACCTCACTCAGAATCTTCAAGTGGGTTCCCGTCATGTCATCTTCAGAAGTAAGTAAAATAAATTAAATACAATAGGATAATAGGAATCTATTCTTTGTGAAATAGTGAGGAAAAAATCGAAACAAAAATAATCTAATTCAATTCATTGCCATATGTAGCAGAAGAAGAAGAAGGAGCAGGCATTGAAACGCACAGCCAATGTCCCGGAGCGAGAGCCGATTCCAGCTAGCGTGGTTATGGGAGAAGATTCGAATACGAGTAAGTATTTTAAGTTTAAGGTTCTTAATTTACTTAATCCAAATTGGTAAATAAACTCGGGATAGCGTGTTTATGTAGATGGAAAAGCGTTTTCAATTTGAGCTTCCGTATTTTAATTAAATTACCAGGAGGAAGCTGCTTATTTATTCTTAACTTTTTCCACATATTTAGTTTTCATAGTAAATGTGAACTTTTCATTGATGTTTTTTTTCAGGTTTTTCAATTACTAGTGATTCTCAAGGTACGTTGGATTTCGTAGGCGGTACCTTCAATAGTGAAAACGAAAATGACTCACAAAGCGGAGAAGCTTCATCTCTAGTCATTAAGCGTCCACGAATTGAGTAAGCTATTTTTCATTTTTTCAGTATAATAGTAATGTTTTGTAAATATGTATCTATAAACTTTTATTATGATAGTAGGTAGTATACCGATTACTTCGCCCCACGCCCGAGCTCTTATCGGTAGTTACTCTCGCAGTTGTCCATGAGGGGGGGATTTGGGAGGACCCCGCCCCCACCCACGCCCCCGCCCGCTTGTTCCTTAAAGGTTTATTCATAGTTTTATTTGTATTGCACCTATGCACTCCTTGCCCTGGGGGAGGACCCCGCACGCCTGTGCCTGTGGTTTATTCATGTTGTACTTGTATTTCACCTATGCACTCCTTGCCCTGGGGGGATTTGGGAGGACCCCAACCCGGCCGCCCGCGAGCTAACACATGGCAACTAAGAAGATAAATGCTTATATTCGCAGTCCGTCTGTTAAGGAAACATAAGACGAATGCGAATTCACATAATTTCATCAGTCGTGTTCCAGACATACACAGAGCAACACCTTTGGCAAGGATAACTGCACAATCAAAAATGTATTTATCTTCAAGCTATGCAAGCCAGTGCCCAATTTGTCTAATTACTTTAAAAAATCCCAGGGATTTGAAATGTCATGTATACATTGTGCATGGTAAATCCGCGAATCATAGCGAATCTCAAGTAGGGACAGCAATAAAAGAAACGGAAATTACGGATGACGAAAGGAAACAAGATTCCGTCAGCACAGACTCAGACGAAAATGATTGTCCACTTTCTAAGGCAGAAATTGCTGCAATTCGTCGATGTATAACAAGAGCGGAAAAGGGGATTGAGACTCTCGACAAGGTAACGCTGCGACACTTGGTTGAAGACCTGAATCCCATGGATGAGGACGACGCAGAGGATTCCGACACAAATTCGGAACTTAAAGAAGACGAGGAGCTAGCTCTGGAAGAAAATGGGCAAGATTCAGATACTGATTCTGAATCTGGATCGGAAAGTTCTGAAGAAAAACCTCTAGGAAAACAAGCTCTGACTTTTCTTCGCGAAATGATGAAAACTGTCACACAAAAGAAATTCAATCTTCATAGAAATACTTACTTCGATATAATTGATTCACTGGCTTAGGCAAGACAAGTAAATATTCGTTGCTTGTGTTCGTCAAATTCGGCACAGTAATGGTTTATATGATTTGTTCCGTGTAACAAACATGATCCCGAATATAAGGTGATCCAGAATAAATGCCAAACTCTCAACTACAATTTTTTTAATTATTTTTTTTTGTACAATTTATTTACATACATTTATTTACTTGTAACATCATAAATCTAATCGAAGAATACGCGAAAGATATATTTTAAAATAATGTTTTGTATGATTTATAAATAAAAATAATAAATAAATCAAAAACGAAGTAGTTCCTTCATTAACCATACAAATCAATATCCCTATGACCAAATGCTAAAGTATTTACACGATCCATTGCAAAACGCTTAGTGTCTAACCCATTTAATGCCATTTTCTCATATTCCTCAGTAAACAATACATGTTGAGTACTACG
>JAQFXY010001297.1:0-11350 GCA_034693865.1 Ceratophysella sigillata | reverse complement strand
AATGTAATTATATAATTTTGTTGAATCAGTTACAGGACCTACGGTATGAACAAGTCTGTTACATTGAGAGGGAGGAGAGTGAGCTGATGTGGTACATTCTGATTATCATCGAAGTGCTGCTCATTCTGATTGTGCTTCTCAAAGTGTGGCGAGATCAACGTGACTACCGCCGAACAGGCATCCTGCCCAAGTGTTCCTACTTGCTGCCCCGTCTCCCATGTGACTTCATGTTGGAAGGAATCAAGGACAACCATCTCGACCCCAACCATCACCACCGCACCGCTGCCAAAGTATAACGTCTTTCACACGAACCTCCATACTTAATACTAACTATTTTACTAGCTATAAGTAATCTTATTAAAACGCAATACGATTAAATAATAAACGCATTTTAGAAGTATATTTAGAAGGGACGTAATTTATTACTTGATTCAGATTTTAAGATCTACGAATATTCAAATCATCTACATGAACACGAAAAGAGGAGAACTAAGAACATTTGGGAAACTTTTGTTAAAATATTAAACCATAGTTTGTCGACTCATAAAATGTCTTAATTTCTGGCCATTGATAATTCTAGTACAAAGGTACCGGAAAACCGCAGTTTAAAGTTTTTGTTTTATCAGCTATAATTCTTACGCTACTGTTACATAAATACTAGATGCACAGCTTCTGAAGACTCGTACAGTATACACTGCAAAAAACTCATGCTTGAGCTTAAATCTAAACTAGTCAGAGGTCACAACCAAAATATCATAATGGACGAGGTAGAAGAATTACAATAGTTAAGAACATACCAAGACAAGGTTAATACGAAACATACAGCGATCATTCATTTAACAGAGAAACACGTATTTTATTGTTGGTTAATGACTATTGTATGAGTACTTTGACATTGGTGAGTTTTGACTTGCTAACTGGAATTTCATCGTTTAACTTAAATAGATTCCGAGGGAGGAATGGCCTATGGCCTTCTTAACAACTAGGAAATTACGAATACAAGTTCATACATACCGATCTCTCTAATACGAACGAGACGAGGGATAACGTTTGAAGGACGCCGAGGTTAGCTTTAAGTTTTCTTGGTCTTGATTCCCAGCAGCTGAGCCACCTGAAGCGTAGCCTTTGACAAGTAGGTCTGCAGAATTCGGCGGTGAAGGAGACCCGGTAGGAGTGCCAAGAAGAGTACTGCAATTATAATCAATACAAAAATTAATACAGCCAAAGGTTCCTAATTGTAAATCCGAAAAAATCCGAATATTACTTACCAAAGAAGTAAGCCAAGAGTAAATTGTTGATAGTATTTCCAATCCATGCCAAGAATAGTAATGAGATGACGACACATGAGGTATACTGTGGTTTGGATAAGAATTTCAATTTTACAGTTGTATAAATGACAGATTTGTATTATCAATCTAATGTTCGTATTTGTGGCTTGAGTTTAGTTACCATATTTGGCTTCTCTTTCTTCCACTCGTCGAGAGTGACATGAGTATTCCAGACCTGAACACTGTAGTACGCAATCCGGTTGACGAAGATTGAGAACTTTCTTTCCTTCTCGGCACTCCACTCGTCCGAACTACTCACTGACTTCGTGAGGAGCGGAAACAGAAAGTCCGCTCCCGTAATCAGGAGACCGATGAAGGACAGCGTTGTCAGCACCGACGGGTCCAGATACCAGACCAATCTGATCACGAAATGAGAGATATTTAATTGTGCTTCCAGTGAATACAATTAAACTAAAACCGCACAAGGCATACATGTGTTGGGAACGTACCCAAATAAGAGAGTGACCGCTCCACCCACTACTCCAGCATACATGTCCTGTTTCCACGTGAAGACGTCCAATAGAAGGGGACAGACGTCGCGGCATGGTGTCAACTTGTCCTTCAACAACTCTTCGTTCTGAAGTAAAATAAAATCAGTTTAAGTACTTATAAATGTATTAATTTCAAAATTATCATGATTCATACCACGGCGTGTAACTTTCATACATGATTGTAACTGATTGATGATTGTACTGACTGATGATTGTAACTTTCATACCACGGCGTGTAACTTTCATATTGACATTCTATGTAAGATTTGTACTTTTGTAACGAATAGCGAACTTGATTGAATATTCAATGAACAGCTGATTGACTGCCAATATAAATTATGAATTACATTGAGATGACATACAACAGACATTAGTTGCGTATGCTGGCAAACCCCGGCCAGGCAGGCGTTTGGCAATAATTAGCATATAGGTTAAGTTAGGTTAGGTTAGCTGCAACTTGAAATCCGAACTCGTAATAGTAAATGTATCAATGATATCCCGTATTTCAATGCCCAGTGCATTGCATCCGTTGAAATGAAACTGAATCTAAGAAAACTAACGAATCTAAAGAATGACTTTGTTTCGTAGCTTTAGTAAAATGTGTCAATTTATGTTCCTTATTTCAGGCCTTGGCTCCCGTACACACACAGCACAGGAGCAGCCAAGGCAAAGGAACATTTGAGTTTTGAGAACCGAGAATTGGTTTCCAGTTTTTGTGAATATAATTTGTTGGACTTACCACTAAGATTTCCATTTTGTGTCTCATTCAAAGGACGAGGACTGAGTCAATTCCGCTTACTCTGTCTGTCCCACTTCAGCTCATTACTCAGTCACAATTCCAGACAGTGAGTGTGCATAAATTACTTTCTGCAACACTAAACACTTTCCACTTTTTTCTGCCAACAAGGAAACCTCTCAAGTTGAAGTTTAGTTGGGGAAACTGTGGGAAAAGCAGAATTTAGCTGAAGCGCCATCTGTCAAAACTGTAATCTCCTGCACACTATGCTGCTTCGAATGGGACACAGGTGGGTCTGGGCATATCGACGCTTTCAAACGAAATTCAACAGATTTCTAAATATTTAAAACAATAGCAAATATCAACTGAGCTTATTATTAACATGCACTTGGCGTCCGTTTGCATCATGCCAAGCAAAACTCGGGTGATACTTTTTTACCCATGGGTTTTTTGGAGTTTACCCTTTGGTTTGGGTATTACCCATGGCGTCTGGGTTTTACCCAAGGGTTTTGGGTTTTACCCATGGGGTTTAGGTTTACCCTGTGTAAACCCATGGGTATAACACACCAAACCTGATTCTAAGTGACTTATGGGTTTCGAGGTTGAACGTTCCCATATGTTACTGAAACATGGCACTTGACTGAAATCATTTTTAGAAAAACAAATGACTTCACTTTTTCAACAGAAGCTTAAATGCTGGACTCGGGTGCATGTGTAGAGCTCCTGGGACACCAGCCCGACATTTCCATGTGTCCAGTTCAACTGAAGAGAAAATAGTAGCGACCAATTTGAAAGGGAAGAGTAAGGCTTCACAGGAATGGCTCATTCGTCATCTCAAGGATCCATATGTCAAGAAGGCACAGGAACTCAACTACAGGTCAGAGTTCGATATCAGCAAAATGGCTTTCATATACATTTATCAGCTTTTAATTATTCCTGTAATTGTATGTAACAGAGCGAGAAGTGCATTCAAACTAATTGAGATCGATGACAAGTTCAAGTTGCTCCACCCTGGCATGACTGTCGTGGAATGCGGAGCGGCTCCTGGTGCCTGGACCCAAGTTGTTGTTCAAAGAATTAATAGCGACGGGAAAGGTAAAATTTTGGTGATTTAACTGCTTGAAAATTTTACATACTCATGAGTCATGGTGGATTTTGTATTATTTTCAGATCCCGAAAAACGAGTTGGTAAAGTTGTAGCTATAGACTTGCTCGCTATCGCACCGTTGGACGGAGCTATTTTTCTTCCCGGCTCGGATTTTACGGATCCTGCCACGCGACTCAAAATAGAGGCTGCGGTACTGAACGAATTGCCTGAGGGCGCACCGAAGCCCCCTTCCCCTCCCAGTGGACGCCGCCAGTTCATCAACGTGGTTCTCTCAGATATGGCTCCAAATGCTTCCGGTATAGGCAGCCTGGACCATTCCCAAATAGTTAGTTTAGTTCAGTCATGTCTCCAATTTGCTCATGAACAGGCCAAGCCCGGAAGTCATTTTGTGGCCAAATTATGGGACGGCTCAGAGCTCAAGAATGTAGAAACAATGATGAAGCAGTTGTACAGTAAAGTCTCAAGGGTCAAACCCAAAAGCAGCAGGGAAGAATCCGCTGAGACCTTTCTCGTTGGGCAGTTCAAACTTAAGTACTAAAACTAGACCAGGAAATTAAGTGGGCAGCGTATTGATTTGACCTAATGCGCCTTGAAATTGTGTGTTACAGTATAGCACACTTGACCTACATAGAATCATTTGAAATACCTGCGTTGGTGGGGTACAAAATTGATATTCCAGAGAGCAAAAGCTTCAGTTATCTCTTGATTCAATATAACAAAAGTGGTTTTGAACTCCACGACATGACACATTTCGTCTCGTGGTTCAAACTTATTGAATGATGTAAAACACGTATCTATGGAGCAGTAGGTCAAAACAAAACCTCCCTCTTAATAGAATTTCAAGTTTCGTTCTTTGCAATTTGTTAATTTTTGTATTTCTCTATTAGCTACCAAGTCGATCAGAAATAAATTGATATATCATAAAAAGAAACAACGTATATCGCAGTAGCTGTCTGAATCCAAATAATCATATGATTTTTAATCAAAATATAATTGGAACTTATTTGATCTGCTGCTTAGCCATTAGAGTAGACACGTTTCGAGAAGATAGCGAAGATGGATGGCCAGTGCTGAAATGCTGACAGCCGTGAAGTGTGCCGAGCATTGCTCATCGGCTTCTATGCCCAGATCGATAAGTACGTCAGATCTTTTCACCCTATGACCCGGAATCTCTTCCGGTCCAGAAAGGTGCTTCGCTACTGGAGTCTCTTCATCCGAATCCGAAGAAGTGAAGCAGGCCGAGTTTGTGGATAGAGTTTTTTCCCAAAATAAGATTTCATACATCCATTCCGGTTTCAAGAAGTCCTTATAACCCGCCAAACTGCATACCGCCACTAAAATCCAAGTTGTACCAAAAGAACAAACATACATAACAACATATGCAATATTACATCCATGGTATACGTGGGTCACCAACCTTGTTCTGCAAACAAATCTTTAACTTTTTCTGGAAAGCCTTGAGCCGAAATAGCATTAGCTTCCATCAGAATCTTGGAACAAACGGATCCGTGGAATTCACTCGAGTCTCCAGTTGGAAACTTAGTTCGAAATTCCGGAACTGAATTGCAATCGAGCTGGAAGAATTGAAAATGCACAGATTCGCGCAAAATGAATGAAAATAGATTTGCCTGTTACATGGTATGGCACATAAATAGAAAAATTGAGATTATTGCATGTATACCTGCGTTGTAATAATCAAGAAAATAGCCTGATGAGTAAGTGAATAAAGTGTATGCGGTCGTGTCAGAAATAAATTCTGGCAAGCTGAGGACACTTGACAGTTCTGGAACAGCTTCCCAATGCACGCGTCCGAGATTTGCTCGCTCATAATTTCCTTGGTTTCATTGGTTAAAGGCTGAGATTCGGACACGCCCATCGACTCCAACCTCTTCCAAGATTGCATTTTGGGCATATTCCAAAGCCGAGTAGAAGTAACCCATGGAAGCGTGCCTGTAAACATCGCTATCATCCAGTTAACTGTAATTAAATCATTTTCAAGAATATGCAGAATCATTTCTTACTATTTTTCACTTGTTCTGAGATCTTTTGGTCAGCCTTAATATTCTGAATAATACTCTCACTGATCCGGCCTGATTTTCTGAGCGTTCTACGCAAAAACCTTTCAACTGAAGTTGGAACGTTGACATCAGACTCCAGAATCACTTGTATTTGACCTGTTCACAAAATTACAGCAATTAATCCAAACGACTTGCCAAATAATCCGAATTTGGAAATAACCTTCTAAAATCCGAGTTCCAACAGCTGCATCCAGAACCAGTTCCTGAATATGAGAATCAAAGAAATTGAGTGCATCACTCAAGCCTTTGGCGATGAGGCGGAAGTCCCGCTGTCGATACTGACAGTCCGCTGCCCAATTGGGAAATAGCGAATTGGCCTCTGCTCCCAATAATCCACACAACATGAGTGAGCCCAACAGAAGGCGAATAGTTCCAAGCTCCATTACAAAATTATAATTTACAATTCGGGACTTAAATAAAATTTCGAGCAGCACAGAGGAGCTGTGACACTTAACTGAACGGAGACTCAGAGACAGAGATCACTAGCCAAATCCAAAGTACATTAGGAAATCCTTGCCCCAAAACCGCAACCGCAATCCTATTATTAGGCCCGTACTTGCGTGAGTGGGTGAAATCTGAGATAAGCTACAATTAATCCCATTTGTTCAGATGGAAGCAGAACGGGACATCTCTCTCTGATCCTGATACAATTATGTCTAACTGTACGTACGTATCAAGTCACGAAAGCAGGTGGAGAATACGATCAGTAGTCTCAATCTGAATGACAGACGCGGTCACGGCTCTCGGATCTTCTCTCTTGTCCAATTTGTTTCACTTTGTAAATCTCCGTAGTACTCACTGCTGAGGCGGAGAATGCCACGGAACTTGGCCAAGGCATTTCTCCCAAGAAATCTGCTCTTCACCCGCAGGAATAAAATGTAATATAAATGCAAATCTGTGGGATTTGATAGCCTAATCCTGCTCCCGATCCCGAATCTCAACCATCCCTATGTCCACAGACAGACCAAAGCATATCCATTATTTTCAGGCCTATAGCTTTCTCATACTTCTTGAGTCGAGCCACAATAACACATGGTTTATATTTATTTTCCAATATAAAGCAGTGCATAATTTATTAACTATGAATTTTTCAGGCTCCGTGTATTTCGAGCAGTGTATTTTGCGTGCAAACGCCTTGCTGGGAAGAAGTACTTCTACTCGTATATACAGATGCATGCAGTATCTGCTTAGGTACATCAATAATGTAATGTATGGATTCACAGTGCTGCTCAGGGCGACCTGTCCAGGATCTTGTCGAGACGTCTATACGAGTGCTCGAGTTACGAGTTAACAAAACGAGTGAATATCTCCCGTAAACAAAAGGTCCTGGCCATGTCAACGTGAGCAGCACATTAAGGAACGTTCGTCTCACGTTTTTTTCCCAATGGCGCCAGAGAGCAGTTGCAGTATGAAACTAATTAAGTAACTTTACTAAACGAGACATATGGAAATTGGACATGGGCTTTTCTGGTATTTCGTCGTATTTCGAAAACGATGAATTAGGAAAAGATTTATTTGGGAAACATCGATCAATTTAATTTAAAAATATTTTCACATCGAATTTACCAGTTCCAACCGTGAATTTGGAAAGAAACCTTTCGCACACATGTCTAAATTTTCTTAGGTATTTTTGAAGGTTTAGGATTCTTGACCTTGGGCTTACTGGGAGTCTTCTTGACCTTTCCGTTGTTCGTGCTGGGAGTCTCCTTCCCCTTTCCGTTGCTCGTGCTGGGAGTCTCCTTGGCTTTTCCGTTGCTCGTGCTGGGAGTCTCCTTGACCTTTCCGTTGCTCGTGCTGGGAGTCTTCTTGGCCTTTACGTTGCTCGTGCTGGGAGTCTCCTTGACCATTTCGTTGCTGGTGCTGGTAACATTCTTGATCTTTTCGTTGCTCGTGCTGGAAGTCTTCTTGATATTTTCGTTGCTCACGTTGGGAGTCTTCTTGATCTTCTCACCGCTGCTGAGCATGGGACACTGCTTCGGTACTTGACAACCCGGTTCTGACTTTGGCTCCGGTGTTTTGAGCAGACCGTTCTTCTCGAGACAGTCCATCTTGGCTTTCATTTCCTGAACGGCGGAAAGCAGGTTGTGCTGGGCCGAGCCATTGGCAGCAATGATGCGGGAAAGGTCTTCCACTGCACGGCCGTTTCTGTCACGCTCGTCCCGCACCGTCGCCATGGCCTGTTTCTGCTCCTGTACAAATACATTGTAGTAGAAGTTTCTTCGAACCCCAAAAAATCTTCATGGCATATGGCAACCATGTAATTAAAAGGCAATATAGCTGCAGATTCCGACTAAAATAAAATCGCTTTAGCCAAAAAGATCTCGGGGAACTTTTTTAGGGTCAAATGGTCACGTTTTGGTCAAAAAGTGAGTAGGGTGTCATTTTAAAGCTCGTGACATGTAGATTGCAAGTATCAGCAAATAACCCTACAATTGACAATTTGACCCCTGCAAAATATCACCTCGAGGGGTCTGGTAGCTAACCGGCTGCTTTGAGTCTTAAGCCACTGGGGAAGCAACCCGGGAAAAAAACACCCTTGTGAAGTTGTCAAGCCCGGGAATCGAACCTGTGGCATTTAATCTCCACAGGCTCTGGCAACCAACCAACTGAGCTAAAGTGGCTTGGCCGTTCTTTGTATATTGCAAGTTCATCAAGCCCACCAAGGTCAACGATCAGCGTGTTCCTCACCTCGAACTGACACTTTAAGTCCTTGTACTCGTTTGTAATTCGGCACAAGTTGTCCTCCAGTTCTCGGAGATTGTTGGCCAGGGCGGCTGAACTAGCTGAAAAATTGTCAGAACCCCTTCCATCGCCCAAGGAACGTTTTGCAAAAGATTTCGCTGGCTTCTCCTGAGAAGTGCTCTTGGAGAAGTTGGTCTTAGAGTCCTTATCGCTGTCGTAGGGAGCAATTCCAGAATTGGTTTTTAAATTCTTAGTACTGCCAAAGGAAGAATTTGGCGAATTGGGTTTGGAATTCTTAGAATTTGGTGATTTGGGTTTGGAGTTCTTGGAATTTGGCGAATTTGATTTGGAATTCTTAACACTGCCAAAAGAAGAATTTGATTTGGAATTATTGCCATCGCCTGAGGAAGAATTTCGAGATTTGGGCTTGGATCCTTTGCTATTCTTCTCGTAGGAAATATGTTTGGAACTCGACTTGGCTCCCTTCACTTTCTTCAAAATACTCTTGGAACTTGGAGATCCACGTTTTTGGGGTGACTTTCGCTTTGAGGAACCAGAAGTCTTGGATCTTGTTCTGAAATAAATAATTTTAGATCTATTGTTACTAGGCATAAAGGTTGCAGGATACACATGCAGCTATGCTTAATTTCAACTATGCGGTATTTGTAGGCAGATTTACCTGAGAGGCTTGGGTGATGATTTAGACTTGGGTCTCTCCCTCATCGACTTTGCCACAGCGGACAACGACACACCAGCTTCAGACAGGGATGCCTTGGAATCTGCTTCTTTAGAAACAGGCTGCTGCTTTGTTGCAGCGGCTTTGGAGGCGGGATGCTTGGCTGGAACCGCTTTGGAGTCAGCCTGTTTGGCTGGAACGGCTTTGGAATCAGGCTGCTTGGCCGGAACGGATTTGGAGACAGGCTGCTTGGCTGGAGCGGCTTTTGACTTTTTGGAAGCCAACCGAGCTCGTTTTTTATCCTTCTTACTCATGTTTGTTTTAGAAGGCGTGGGTGAAGCGGCAAAAAGTTTTGCCATGGAAGCCTCAAGCTCGTCTTCCAGCTCCTTCTTCGTCTTGGGAACATTTGACGAAGATGGAATTTTCCTGTACGACGGAGTCTTCTGAGCAGAAGTTTCTTCGCTCTTGTCCGTTCCAGCGTAGAACATGGGATCATCCTCGAAAATCTGTTCAACGGAGACGGAGAAGGGACCTGGGGCAGGGGCGGGAGTGGAAGTGGCTCGCTTCTCTGACCTCGGCACATTCCGTTGGAACGGAAGGTCTGCACTGTCACCGTTCTCAATCGGCTTACAGCTGAAGCCGCTTCCCTTGTCATCAAACTCCAACTTGATCGTCCAAGTATTCCGCCCGTCAACTCCAGGCATCGTTTGCGAAGGCCTCGACATCTTTACACGCCTCCACAACTGAGGCCTAATTTGGATTTTATAAACTAAACATCGGCCCACCTTTCTGAAATGCCGGAAGGCCTGGGTAATCACATGATGGGTGAGCTACATGTAGATTAACTAACTGGGATTTTGAGTGCAATTTGAACGGTAGGTTTGTTGTGTAAGATAAGCAAACAGGTTCAAAGTAGGCATGTAGCCTTGGTAATTTGGTAATCAGATTTTGTGGGATATAAATTGTCAATTTTGTCAAGAATCTGAAACTCAGGCTTAAGATCCATGCATGAAAAATGCAACTTAAATGCAGGGTTCTTACCCTGACTTAAATGGATATTTATTCATATGCATGGTGCATTGGTGCATGGCTAAATCGACGCCAATCTTTCAATGCAATTCAGGCCTGTTATCGTGTTCAGTCAGTCATTCATATCAAGTTAAAGCCAAATTCAATATAATTAATGATATTCATTAATATTAATTAATACAATTAAATGCATATAACATAAAGTATATACAAACATAAGTGCACAATACATTGAATAACGCCTTTTAAGAAAGTAGATCACATACTGACAGTAACACGTGTGGCAGTACCTACGTGATCTACAATTTGAGAGAAAAATTCAAAACGTACGCCATGCAGTATGTGATCTACGAAAAATAGATCACATACGACATTGGTACCCTGTTATCAACTACAGTTCATGAAAACAATAATAATATGTTGTGATTAAAAACTGTGGTTTGGATAAATATAGTTAGACTAGCAGCCCACGAATAAGTGCAGAGCACCGTTGTAATATTTATTACTTTATTTATTTATTACTCCTATCAAGGTAAATTGACCGAATTCCATGCTTGCATACATATACATATATACACTACATTGTTATAAGGTAGAAACACAATTCATTAATTTGCTAGAGACGCTGTTTCACCGTGAAACAGTATTGTTTGTACTACTCGTGTATTCAATTGATACGCCAAAAAGTGCTAATACGGAGACATACTGTACACCAGCAGCTATGCAAGCTTATGAAATCTGTTCTCACATAATAAGCAGTTGGAATTGTTCATTTACTGGATCTAATGAGGTTCATTTTGTCCTGCAACTAACCTTCATAAATGCATTCAAATTATTTGCAATGCATTTGGTATAGTTCCTTATGAGCGTTAATCCCTTATGAGAAGGTGGTAAAGAAAGGTTCAGGATTTTATGCAATTCGCACGTCAACACGTCCAATTCCAATTGACCTTCTTTACGGGAGTCGTTCTAGTTCTTATTATAACGAGTAAATTAAATCGTTTGTTCAAAACAGCTTTTCCCTTCAAATCAAAGGATATATTAGAGGTTACCTACAGGAGATAGATAAGGGAAGTCGAAAGGCTGGTTTGAGTTTATTCTAGCTCATCTCTTCTCTGGCTCTAACTTGTTACTCGTTAGTCTAGTCTCATTTTCTGATTATTTGAGACATGATTACCTAATAAAGACAGCCACCGTCTTCCTCCTTGCAGCACTAACTCAA
>JAQFXY010001296.1:0-11361 GCA_034693865.1 Ceratophysella sigillata | reverse complement strand
TTTGCGTAAACATAAAACTCTATGCTTTAGCACATCACACAGAAAGAAATTGACGTTTTTTACTGTTGTTGGTTTAACCCAACGGTTTTTTAAGAAAAACCAAGCGGATTAAACCGTGGTTTAAACCATGGTTTAAACCAACTTGGTTTAAACCAATCCACCCTGTAGCAAACCAAACAACAGGGATCCGGAAAAAGGAGCTAGTGTAGTGGCTGGATATAAATACAGATTTTGAATTCTGAAGAACTGAATGTACCTTTGCATAATTGAGCTTTCGTGACTTTCGATTTCGGGCAGTACCAATTACTACATATGTATATGTACAATTGCGTGCAATACCATAATATGTATAACATTATTATTGTAATAAACCTTAGAAATTCGACGAGGAACTCGGTTTCTCTTTCTCCCGTTTTCACTTGTCACCACGCAAAAGCCGTGCATTTATTTTGTATGCTAAGATATTTAGGCTGAAGTATAATAAGGGTCTTATTACGTCCCAAATAAAGCCATATCAAATCAACATCCTAACATTTGAAAAACCAATTCAGTTGCTTTCGCTCGATTCACGATTCACCTCAGTAGTAGTAGCATAAGAGTTACATACAACAGCGTCAGAGCTTTTTCCTGTCGCAGTTGAGCATAACTTAATCCAGGCATTTTAGGTATATATTTTGGTTAATAAGCATGAGCACATCAGATGAATAGTATGATATATGTAGTAGGTTGGTACATTACATGCACGCAGCGAAGGAACTAACTGATATAACAATCATATGAAATTGAAGAAGACGGATTCATGTCGATCGATTTGAACAATCTGGAGCTGGCTGTAGAGAGAATGTGCTGAAGAAGTCCCGAAGAAACTGAACATCATGCAAATCACTCATCAGGGCATCCAACGAAGAACGGTACGTAAGCGGAGAACATATTCGAAGGACTCAGCGCAGCGTATGTAAATTAGCTCTAAGATTCCCGCAAGCGTTCAGGTAATAATAATGGTACCAGACCATAAGTAGTCCAGAGCCCAGGAAGTGAAATTGTTTCTTACTTTACTGGTAAATATCCAATAGTAAGTACCTATCCCTTACTTCCTGATGCTGATGCATTGTCCGCTGTAGATGCATCAGGTCTAGTCTATCGTCTCGGTTTGATCTTTGATCTTTAGGAAGCCTGCATTAGGTCTTCCGCCTACTCAAAATTCTCCCGAACAACTGCGCTGAGAAAGTTCTAACCTATGTAAGCGATGCCTTAATATTGGGCAGAAATGATTTATAAACGCTTTTGACGGAGATTTTCATCAGCTCCTGATTTTCTACTACAGAAGTGTTAAAGTATTTTGACTCAAGTAATAAGCTCTGATTGTATCTACTGCTTGAATTTCATAATGTTCATTGGGAAATGGGAATACGTAGAAATAGAAGAGTTGAGCTTGAGGGAGCGTCACATGGGATGTGGGAATGGGACTACGGGACATCTGTCGGCTTTGTCTAATTTCAGATTTGGGTTTTTGCTTGGGCCGTATTTACCTTGTGTGTGCTCTGCCTGCTATGCAGGAGGCATAATGGAAGAAGGCTAGGAGCTGCTCAGTACGTACACGGTTAGGTTGGTTCTTCTACCTGTTGTCAGTTCTGGGTTCTGGCCTTCCGCTGCTGCTGCCTGTGCTTTCTTTTTTGCGTTGAAGGGCGGATGATGGAGGAGAACGCAGTCGCGACGACGTGGGGCTGCTGCTACGGGGAAACTATTGATTCTCACTGTGTCTACACTCACTCTCTGCTCCACTCAACATCCGACCGTGTTCTCCCGATTGTTTCTTGATTGGGAATCACTAGCCACGTAGGACACACGACCCCAGTGCTTGAGCAACTGCTGACCTCCCACATCCCGTCCACCCACACAGCACCACCGCTCCCGCCGCTTGGACGTGCAGGGCGAAGAGGCAGGTGCCACACGGAGTTGGGCTCTCTCAGCTCAGACGGAAATGGCCGGGAATGGTGGACCGCAGGCAGGCTCTGCAGAGATTGTTCGTGGACAGGCTTTCGAGGTCGCTCCACGCTACATCAACTTGGCCTATATTGGCGAAGGAGCCTATGGCATGGTGGTGTAAGTAACAACTAACTCAACTATTCTCTCATAACTAGGTTGTAGGTCAGGAATTATGAGTTGCAGCTTGTAGTGTACCTTATCATGAGCCGCACCCGATGCCCGAAAATTAAAGCCAAAAGCCAATGCAAATCACACAGCATGAGCCTAGTTGGCTGTTTTGTTTATATCTATTCGATTCACCTGTGACGTGAGCTTTAACTTATTTTAGTCTCGTTAAGTTGAGTAAAATCAGCAAAATTAATAACACTATAGATATAGTCACACCCTAACCCTAACCTAAAAAGTTGAACGATGCGCTGTAAGTTTAGAAGTTAAGCAGTCCTGATCGTCATTTGTTCAGAAATAGAGAAGGTTAGTATATTCTAGACTGTCGTCTCTGTCAAATGACACATGACACATCTGATCCGTGTTAGTCGAAATGAAGTAACATTAAAGCATGAATAAGTGTATTTCAAGTTCATTCTAGCTCGGCTAGTAAGAGTGGTTAAACCAGTTTATGGTTTTCAAACTGTATTTATAATTACATGAAACTCAGTAAAAAACCAATTTATCTCAAGATTTCTACTGTAGTCCGTATGCTTCAGAGTTTCTAACTTTGACTAATCTGTGCTGTGTTCTTATATTTTCAGGTCGGCGTACGACAATGTTACAAAAACGAAGGTGGCCATAAAGAAGATTTCTCCTTTCGAGCATCAAACATACTGCCAAAGAACACTACGGGAGATCAAAATTCTAACCCGCTTTAAGCATGAGAATGTAAGTTTGGTATTACTTGAAAACGTCGCTAACACATAGATTTTCTATTGGATATATTTTTTAACGCATAACTAAAGCAAGATGTGAGAAAATAAGCCCCGTGTTTACATTGCAATAAGTACGTGTGTTATACCGAAAAGCATACTCATATAGATCCCTTATGGAGTGGTGAGTAATATATGGCTTCCAGGATGGTTGTGTTTACATTTGCACCGGAACTGACGAATCATAAACCTATCTACCAGCTGACCTGGCGTAGTTTTATAGTTTCCTTATTCGTCAATTCCATTATTAGTTGGACTTACTACTTACTGAACTTCGACATCAAAGCAATATATAATGAAACAGAGTAGCTTCATTCCTGGACAATATTCTTCAAATCAAAAAGTAAAATGAGGTTATAATAAAGTGTTAGAAAAGTTTCTAGAGGTTTCGATTACGATTTGAAGTACACCTATTTACATAGCATAATGATATAATACGGACATATTTCCAATTTTAGATCATCGACATTCGTGATATTCTCCGTTCTAATACCATTGATGAGTTAAGGGATGTGTACATTGTTCAATGCCTGATGGAAACGGATTTGTACAAGCTACTGAAAACTCAAAAGCTAAGTAACGACCACATCTGTTACTTTTTGTATCAAATCTTGAGGGGCCTCAAGTACATTCATTCTGCCAACGTACTCCATCGTGACCTAAAACCAAGCAATCTACTATTGAATACTACCTGCGATCTCAAGGTACCATACTTTTCTTTCATCTTCAACATCCTGAATCCTGTAGAACACCCATGTAAGATTTATAATTCCGGTATTCATACTACTTTTTAGATTTGTGACTTTGGATTAGCACGAGTAGCTGATCCGGATCATGACCACACTGGATTTTTGACAGAGTATGTGGCTACACGCTGGTATAGGGCTCCAGAAATTATGCTTAATTCTAAGGTATGGGAAGTTATTTAAACTACTATATACTGATGTATTTATGCTAGGTTGGAACGAACTTTATTAGTGTTAACGTGATACTTGAATCTTCGGTAACCTAACCTAACATAACTTGCAATTGATTAACCTTATCTAGGGTTACACCAAATCCATAGACATCTGGTCAGTGGGGTGCATTTTGGCGGAAATGTTGTCTAATCGTCCCATCTTTCCTGGGAAACACTATTTGGACCAACTAAACCATATTTTGGGTGTTTTGGGCACTCCATCTCAGGAAGACTTGCAGTGCATAATCAATGAGAAAGCAAGAAGCTACTTACAATCACTTCCATACAAACCGAAGGTTCCTTGGCATAAATTGTATTCGGACGCAGATCCGAAAGCCCTGGACCTGCTCGACAAAATGCTGACCTTCAACCCGCACAAAAGGATTGTTGTTGAAGATGCGTTAGCCCATCCCTACCTAGAACAATACTACGATCCCGCAGACGAGGTATGCATTGCACAATACTTTTGGTCGGAATAGAATTACTTGCTGATACGCACTTACCACTGAGCAAATATGTAGATAAGAGAAAGCTACTTCACTCTGACCACTTCAGGCTTAGCAAACTCTGCTCCTGACTTTCCCTCGACCTTGAAATAACTGTAACTCGTTAGATGTTTATTTGGAAGTTCTTAATTCATTTTATATGTACATGCATACGCTTTAGCCCGTGGCAGAGGAACCATTCAAGTTGGACATGGAGTTTGACGACCTGCCCAAAGAGAGGTTGAAGGAAATGATTTTTGAAGAAACAGTCATGTTCAAGGAAAAGATGGACAATGAACTGAGGCAGCAAAACATGTGAATTTTCGTCATATGCTCCCATCTACATCTTCTGAGTGTCATGTGTAATTCGAATAGGTATTTCATTCATTGATTCAGTGATTAAACCCCGTATCGTGGGAATAGGGTCACAGAAAGTCTCTTATTTTTCAATCAATTATTCCACTAACTTACTAGTGCAAGGATGCTTAAGCCCTTCTTACGAAGCGAAGTCAGCCGTCAAACCTCAAACGTAATAGCGCATTAAAAGTGACTGTGATAGCGTTTGATTGTGTCACAACGGCTTTCTTGAGGTAATAATTATGCATCAAGTCAATACGGAAATACCGATGAATTGCATTCTGAAGATACATTCTGTTCAATAAAGAATAAAGTAATACATGCCTGCATAAGCTGCTACAAAAATATGCTGGCTTCGCTTCCACGATTATGAAGATTAGAATAATTACAAGTTTGAATTTGAGGCGTTCCATGTGTATAAATCTAAATACATAGTATTGCATTATGTTCTCTTTCCACAAACTTCTGTATTCCTTAAAATTAATTATTGGTAAACCTATTTCATTAGAAAGTCATCAGTATGTGTAAATATTTAAATATTGTTGAATAAACATTTATCGTATACGTATTCGCGCACCTTCACTCACCGTTTGGATATGGCAAGTATTTTTAGTACACAAACTGAGCACTCTACTATCTTATTGAATCACACAACTGCGCTGAACTTCTATAAGTGTAATTTGGTATTTAATATCAATTTAGTAGAAGGATATGTGTAGCAGGTTAATATTTTTGTAAATATAAATATATAATTAACGTGATTTTAATAGGAAATGATTGTGAATTGAGCTGCGGTGTGAAGCAGACCCGATCATGTCGTCTTTGATTCGGAAAGACTCGGGTCGCTGTTCCTCCAAAATTGTAGTAACCGGTTGTCTTGATTATCGCAAAAAGCCTGAAAGTCGCGAAGTATTTTCATCATAAAAGCTTCGTCTCCTAGAGCTGGTGTGGACGAAGTTTTCCATCGTTTACTTAGCATGTAATTCCAAGACCAGAGGAATCCGACCTTCAAAGATTTGAAAATTAATTTTAACGTTAACTAGTGGTTCTTACATTAAATGACAGGATCAGGATGTAAATCAAATTACCCTTTTCTCTTCCCGAAAGGAGTCCTTGTTCTTCCCACTAACATGCCGAGTGATATAGTCTTCATGAGAACCCGCCGTCGCAGTCACAGCAGGAGACTCATGCATTCTTCGAAATCTGCTTGGTGAATCGTTGATTCTTATGGACTGTAGGAAGGAGTAATAGAAAAGTTAGGCTATCTGAATCCACCAAATAAATTAAGCATTCCCGAATGAATGTGAATGCTTACCTGGCTTGGAGAGATTGATGTTGGAATGAAAACAAACATGTTACCGCTACAATGGACGTAGTGATGGTTAGGATCACACTCGGACGGATTCAAACTTCGCATAAATCCAAATTGGAGTACAATAGATTCTTGTAAGAGAAACATCCGCTCTCCCCAGGTTTGTTCCGGAAATTCTACATATTTAGTAAACGAACAACAATGTTCAGAAAAAATAAATAGCCTTCTACTTCATCTCATTATACCGCGTCACTATATTACTGTGTTCAGGAATCATAATCTAGCATGCCATTTTCCGCGCAAGCAACTCAGCTATGCATAACTTGCATTCACTTAATAACTGCTAATTACCTCCAAACAGATGGCTTCGACTCTCCATGATACTTTCAACGTTGAGTGGTACAAAGATTGGTCCTCGTAGAGAATCTGACTTAGAGGAGCAGGGTAGTGCGAAGGGATCACTCGGTATGGGGACTAGCTGCATATTGCACTGCTGGGCTTTACGAGACCAGCCCTGAACCTGTCGAAACAACAGAATTTTGCCTAATTATATGAAAATTCTTGAATCGGTTGAATTGATGGCATTCGGTATCATCCATTCAACTGGGATGTATTTCAGTATATACCATTAATACTACCCGAACCATTACCACTCCAACTGAAGGTCACTGGGATAAATTTAATAAATTACGCAGCTTTTTCCCGATAGTCAAGAATGTGGATCAATTCAATTAACAGTTCGGCGTGGCTCTACAGATCTACCGTGCGTTCTATTCATTCTACACATAGTCGTCTGCATTATGTACTGTTGGTGTAGGCTTCGAATTTAATACACGATCTCAATATAGGATATCAGTTTCGGCAGAGTATTTACCAGTTCTGTTACGATAGATCCAGTGGCTTGAATCCACTGACTGATCATCTCAAAGGCTTCATCAGGTTTGTAAGACGACTGGTAGCGAACATGTCCCCACTCTTGACGATCGCTTTTCTTGCCAACGTCAATATCCAGATACACGTCCTTGTAAAGAGGATTTCCTCGCTCCCTGGTGAACTGTTGATTGGAATACAAGACTGGAACTTCTGGACTTCGGAAGCTAAACTCATGCGTTCTAGTCGTTGGAGAACCTTCAATTTTAAACCGTTCGTAATTCAACTCCACTTCCATCCAATCGTTTTGAAACATGGCCAAATCATCCCGTTTCTTTTCACCATGCGTTCCTATAAACAATCACTTGTTCAATAGGATATATTTAATATAAACTAGTTGAATATGAGCCATGTGTCACGCATTGTATTTACCATCTTGATTCGTAGTGGTGATGCAGTACAAGAAAAATCCATTGACGAAATGTTGAAATGCATTTCCCGAAGCATGGGAAATCAGCTGCTCTTCAATCATTTCCTAATCCAAACATTACAAATGAATCCACGAAAACGAAACAAGCAAAAACCGCAGTAGGATAGCGAAGACGAATTGAACTTTCGTATCTTACAATACGACATATTAAATAAATAAATAAAATTGGGTACTGACATAGCCGTAGCTCAATCCAGGGTAAGGAAACCAATTGCAATTACATTCCATAGCAATTATGTAGGCTCCATTCCAATTAGCATAATCACGAAGATACGTGTCAACGTCCGTGTTATACACATTGCAAGAATTGTAGCTTTTTTGAAAGAAAACCTCAACGTAATACTACTATACTTGTACGTCCAAACGAGGACTGATTAACGGATACACCATGCCACGACGACTTCCTACAATACGATATTAATAGTATGCTAATATTTGCAATATGAAAACTGATAGACTCCAGAAGCTCTTCATCAGTCGGGTTTCATGTTTGTCTACCTATTTATGTAGTAGTAAATGTACATGGAAAGCTTTTTACGTTACAGTAGCTTGGTTTTGAAAGTGAGTGGTGGTTGCGTGACAATGAGATGCCCGATAGAAACATAATTTTGCAATGCTATTAAATTCAGATATTATGCCTAACTTTGTCTTATTTAAATTAAAAAGCAAATACTTAACTCCATTTCTAGTATTTCTTATGATCAGACTTACATTGAATTTGTGAACCGCGTCTTTCTCAGCCTCAATTCCTTCCATGTGACTAAGAAGCCAAGAAACAGCATCGGCACTCACGAACGTTTGGTTAGGTAAATCTTCACCTACGGTAAATGAAAGGAACATTAATTCAGCTGATAAGATGATTTTAAAATATTTACTGGGATGATACCATTACAAACGACAGCAGAAGCCAAGTTTAAAATCATTCCACTATCCTTCCCCATTTATTATAAAATTTAGCGTAATATCACTTGGCTTACATTTAATAAATGGAAATCCCATGGTCGTGGATTGCATCGTATCAATAATGCTTCGCAAAGGAGTATTAAAGCTGAGTTTGGCAAAAGACTGTGGAGGTTCTTCACTTCCTTCCAACGACAGAACGGGCGTTGTGAAGTCTTGAGAGAAATCGGGTAGAGATCCTGATTGCTCAAGGAGGCTCTTGCCTTCGAAGAAGCTATTGCTGGTATCGCCTGGAGACAGTCTGCCACTTGCTTCAGATTTCCCACTGCCACCCCAACGATCATTAACAACTTTTGAACCAGATCTAAGCACGAAAAAGAAACATAATTAAAAATACCTGCAGCTCATTCTGGCTTCAGTTATTATTGCAAACCCAATGGTTGTGAACAACTAATCTAAATTGACGAACGGGATGTGCAACACAAAGTGAAAGCAAAAATAGGTTGACACTTGCTATATGTCTATTTGTAAGGTTCTTAAATTCTGCATCGCTCCTGCTTAGCACTGGAGAGTAGTGAACAAAGTTTCACAGTGCAGCAAGAGCGAAAGCAGAACATGTGCCACAAGAGCAATACATGCAGGAGGGAAATTTACAGGATCGTTTAAATTATATTTTTGAACATTATTTAGTAAAACTATCGATCTGATTGGCACTCCAAATACTTAAAAGAATAATATAAACCTGGATCTTGGTCGCTCGTTTAATCTGTTATTCCCAGTCCCAACACGCTCTCGGAAACCAGCATGGACCGGGGTGCTAATTAGTCCCTGTTAAATACGCATACGTAGGTACTTAGAATATATGGAGAAGAAACGGTCAATACGTAGTATTACTATTAGTATTAATTGTGGATACCCTCATTGGCTTCTTGGGAGAAGTAGTTGGTCGTCGTACTCGGTTGATACACATTTCGATAAACTTCAAGAACCCATCCGCCAGATACGATTTGTCATCTTCTGCTAATGGCGAATAAATGTTGGTTCTCTCAGCGCCTTCTAGGATTCTCTTCGTGCCAGATTGAAAGTTTGGTAGAAGATACATACGAAATCTCCAGTACTTTAGTGTCTAAGGATTGCATTGAAAAAATTAATGAACTGCAATAATGTTTAAAATAAGCAAAAGTTGTACCATACTATCAAACTAACCTCAACGAAACCAAAATCACGGTCTCCTCTGGTGCAAATGTAGTGATCTACGTAGTTCCAATTATAATTTTCTAGTTTTTCAGTGCTGAACTCCGCGGAGGACACCTCATAGTTGCAGTTGTTTGGTGCGTGGAATCTATATCGATAGTGAATTTTGATTGATGGATATGCATGTCTGAAAAGAAGTACAAGGAAAGTCATACAAACAGCTCATATTGTCATAAAATCCCATTGGACATACGTAAATTACATTATCTTCTACAATTACGCATAAGTATTTCGAAAAAATGTTTTCAACACATCATTAATCTTATTTTAAGATACAAGTGTGAGAAGTTCTTGGTGCAACTCGCACCCAGCACATCATCGGGTGTTTTTATTATGAATTACCTGGGTCTGTATCTTGTAACGATGATTGTGGAGCCATCCAAGGTAATTTTATGGAAAACTCGACCAATGCTGAGAAAGTATTCCTCCGAATCCGTGTTACTGCCTTGGACGAAGGTATTGCTTCTAATCAGTGGAGGATTTACGGGCTTGGTTAGCCCCTTATCGGGTTTTTCTCCTTTGGGCTGAACAATAAGTTGGAATCCTTGAGCTAACCGCTGAGACACCAACTCAAAGAAGACTTCCCTAGTTGTCAGCGGCCGACGATATACGACTCGTTGCTGGGCGTAGTCCGCGTTGACATCATCAGGAAGCAAGCTATAGTCCGATACTACGTAGTCAATCTGCAAGCTGCGCTCATCCGGGAAATAATCCGTTGTGATGGGGAGACACGCTGGAATCGTCAGAGACTTCCAGTCCACGCCTAGATGCATATCCCCGGCCATTAGCATAACAAGGACAAACAGTAAGTAGATGTGATAGTACCGAAAACAAAAAGGCTGCTCGTGCTAAACTTTCAACCCTACAGAATCTGAATAAAATTACGACAAAATAGATTTTACTTTAAAGTAGGCATATTCCAGCTTCCTCCATGAGCATAAATGAACATAGACGTTGATCAAATGAAAGTGTTGCCTAAACCACATCACCTACCTTTAGTTCGGTCAACAAAGTAACCCCAGAAAAAGCCTTAAACTGAATTGATTTATTTATGTAATTATATATGTAATTTATTTATATAATTTATTTATGATTTATTTATGTAATTATGCAATCATTTTGTGGAAGCCTGAATAAAGGACTGTATATAAACGTAAAAAAAAACTTATGACTTTATTCGAAGAATAATTTATTCCCGAGTTTGAGAGCCACCACTATTATCTATATTCAACGATACATGGTACTTCCCTACTTAAATAATGTTAATCAGGTTTGAAATACTAACATTAGATAAAAATATTGTCTTACCTGTTTGAAGTGCTGGAGTCCACTCTTGCTCACCGGTGGCACCCCACATTAGGGCAAGATTCCCATCTGACGCTTGCTTGGTTGTGGAGCTCCTCCCAGATCTAATAGAACCTAAGGTTTTTAGAATAAATTAACACACAGGTATTATACGCGTGCACGATAACTAATTGCAGCCTAAATTAATCTTCAATCACATCTGCCCTCGACCCCAACTTCTCTGTGAAAGCTTATATGAATCAAGGAAAGGGAATCGAAAATCGACTGATTATTATGCAAGAAGCAACTAATATACGTACTATATGACCAATAAGGTCGACAAGGGTTGGTTAGATTGGGCAATGTTGAATATTTCCTCAACTCGATATAAAATGTATAATTTAAATAAATAAGTATGAAATCCTATCGCTAATATAATGCATGTGTAATAGAACTAAATAGTACTGTTTCAAAGCATTGGGAATGTATCTTCCAATGCTTCAAAGCATTGGGAACGTATCTTCCAATGCTTCAAAGCATTGGGA
>JAQFXY010001295.1:0-11373 GCA_034693865.1 Ceratophysella sigillata | reverse complement strand
TGTCTCGTCTGGAGAACCCCGTTCTAAGTCATTCCTGACCCAACGCATCAGCATTGCTATTCAACGTGGCAACGCTGAATTTCATTCAAATTAAGTAAAACATTTATTCACAGAACGATTTAAGTTGTTGGACAGAGAAGTTGATACCTCCAAAATAACATTATGAGCTATCTGTCCACTCAATTCGTTTTCTATTAACTTTATGATTTCAATTGAAAATGTTTTATTTCTGACACAGACAACAGTGACATGACAAGGGAAGGGTGTGCACTTCAAAATTAAAATGACGGAATCAAATTATAAAATACAAGCAAACGTTATTTTAACTTCAACATTCTCTCACAGTTTGATTACACTGTTGTTGATTCAAGTGATTGATCGTAGATCATTGAAGTAATATTCTCATTTCGAGTTTATTACTATTTGTAGTTGATTCCTATTGCTTTCTCTTACATCCAATTACTGTACGCTCTAAATAATCAATCTAATTCATTCACCAAAATAATTAACAATTTATTTTACAAAATTCCCTTCCTACACGTATACATAACGCATATATGATTTCATTATTTTTCACTCATCTTGTCTATTCTTGTAAGTCAGTCCTCCCTGGTACATTTCGTTTTTTACTTCAAAATAATCAATTACAATTACATGTGAAATATATAACACGTTGCCATTTGTCACTTCTAAATAATGTACTTTATAAAGGGCATGAGCCACATCACGAGACGGGTTTGAAGAACCCACTCCTCTCCCTGGAAATATTTTGATTTTAAACTTTATAATTTTTTCTTAAAGGCATGAGCCACATCACGAGACGGGTTAAAGTAACCCACTCCTCTCCTTAAAAATATTTTGATTTTAAACTTTATAATTATTTTTTTTCAAATGAAGGGCATGAGCCACATCACGAGACGGGTTAAAGTAACCCACTCCTCTCCTTGAAAATATTTTGATTTTAAACTTTATAATTTTTTTTTTCAAATTCCTATTTAATTTTAGGATTCCAGGATTTCATGGCAAAGTTCGGGACAAACAATTAAGGTGAGCCTATTTGAAAGTTTTTTTTTTTCAAAATTAAGCAAAAGGCAGAACATTTTGTTGTATTTATTTCATTTTTAAAAAGTAAAAGTTTAAAAGTCGCGTCCAGTAAGCTCGTGGCAGAGCTTTGGAAAGTCTCGCGTAGGATTGCGTGAGACGAGAAGATTAAAGTTTTGATTCTCTCGCTTATCATCCAATTGTTGGTTGTATTTTTTCAGATGGATCATGGACCAGCACGAATTTCGGAGGATCCGGAGCACTAAACCTAAAGAAAAGAGGAACAGCTATTAAACGGATCCCGACTTCGAGCAAGAAGAGGAAAACGTGCAAGTGTAAATATATATATTTTTTTTACTTATACCTGGTTTAGTGTTTGTAGATTTTAATCCAGTGTCCTTTCCCATGTAGTAGTACGATCCTTAAAATAAAAAAAACAAAAAAAAAATACATTTTAGTTGGCATTTTTGGTTTGATTGTGATGTACGTGTAAAATGTAATAATATATGTAATGTGTATAATATATAATAATAAAATACATACCATTTTGTAACTTTAAATTTGGAAAATTGTCCATCACCAGTTCCTTTTTCCCATTGCGAGCATTGTCATGAAAGTAGGGTGCATCAGGCAGGGTTTCTGCGGTCATAAAAAGTAATTTTACTCTCATTAATTTGCACAATGTAGTCAGTCACTTAGTAGTAGTTTATGTTGTAATTTGCACAATGTAGTCAGTCACTTAGTAGTAGTTTATGTTTAGGTAAAACACTACTTACCAAGCGGAAGGGTTGTAGCTGGACGCTTTTCCGAGTAAACTAATTCCCTGGTGCGTGGAGCTTCAATTAGTTCAGTGGCAGAGGCGGGAGCCTGGTGGTTGAGGGCATTGGTGTGGGCTTTGGTGTGGTTAAGGGCCTTGGTGTGGGCTTTGGTGTGGTTGGGGCGGTTGTGGACGAAGGACTTGCGCCTGGAATTAATTCAAAATATAAAGCGATAAATTATTTTCGTTACATACATCCGATCTAGTTTAAGAGCCCATGGACTGCACAATAATAATTGACAAATTCAAATACCTTGACAGTCCTGTTTTGGTATAACGCTTATGATCCGATGCTTTGGGAGCAGTTTTGGAGCACAAATTGACCCCACCTTAGTCAGGCCAAATTTGCATTTCGCTTCAGCACATTGCTCACAGCCAAGATCAACGTCACACGCATGCACAGTTGTAACAATAGTAAATAGACACAACAATGGATTCAAGCGAAAATAATTCATTTTCACAGGTTTTTTTAATTTCTCAGAAAATAAGAAACAGTTACAAAAGTAGTGATCGTGACAGTTGACAAAAATGGAATAAAATCAAACTTTCAAAATGAAATGGAATGCACACCAAATTCATATTATATGGTACACTAGTACCTAAACGCTAGAAGTTGCTTCAGCCAAATCTTCCATTGTAATGTATGACGCATCCCGTTGGCGTCGAATGGATCGTCTCCGCCAGGCTAGCCAGGCGACAACAACTACAGACACCGTCAAAACTGTAACGTAAGCAATAGATTTTACAATTTATGCGCTACGCCGTAATGTCAACACAAGAAAAGTACCAGAGTAGAATATTATTACTCACCAATGCAAAAGATCCAGCCCATGACTTCCATGGCTGATGTGCGAGACGGCTTGCAGACGACGGGAGCCGGTGTAGTAGTTGACGTTGGGACCATGGGGCACGGGTGACCCGGGATGATCCAGTCCACGACCTCGACGTCACCCGGATATTGACCATCAGGAAAGCAGACTGTCGTTCCATTTGTAGTGAATCCCCATTCACAGCCTGCCGAGAGGCACGCAGCACAGGACGCGAGAGCTCGGCACATGGCTGTAATATATGAAATATTGAAAATTATATACAAAATTATAAAATGCCAAACCCAAACCACCAACTTCGCTTAAACTAACTGTGATTATAACTCAATTATTCACCTTCCATGTTGGTAGAGTTGCAGATTAGGTGGGATAAAAATAAAAGAACGTTTAAACTAAAGTTGTACAGCAGAGAGAAAAAATTGAATAAATAATTGACTAATTTGGATTAAACGCGACGAGCCGCACGTGTGTAGCGAGATGCTCGTTAAATTACTCACGCACAATAGCCGTGAGGGAGAGAGTTCCTTGTTGAGCACTACACACGATTTTTTGCTCCAATCCCGGTTCAAGGCCATTGGTGGAAAGCTTCCTGTTCCAAGTGCTTAAGGGTGATTTTTTGTGGCCTCGAAAGCACCCGGTACAACAAGTATTTCTATTTTTAACTTACCTGAAAGGGTCGTCCCTTGAACAGCTCAAGCCCTTTTATCCATTTTCTTCTGTTCACTATTTCCATTTAGCCAGTCAACATGGCTCAAGAATTAGACTGTGCGATTTGTTATTCGCCATTAGTGGGACCGTCTGGATTTAAGACCCTTCCAATTAACCCAAAGGTTGACCGCACATATTGGTCAAACGGACAAAAGTTTTTTAAACTTGAGATATACACTTTTATAGAAATCCCTGATAGGGTTTTCGATAAAACGGCAGTAGAAGTGCTTCCTTGCACTCATGCGTTTCATACGGTTTGCTTAAACTGTTTTCAAGTTAAAGCACTTTACCAATCTTTGTGCAACAAGTGTGTTTTGTGTCGTGCTGAATTCACGACAACAAGTGCTAGTTCTTTGGTGGAAGAAAAGTGCGATTTGGTCGAAAAGATCGAAGATGAAGACGGGCCGAATTCATTTGATCAGATTTACGATTTCATGTACAATGATAATTTCAGGATCATATCCGATCCCCCGAGCGGAAGGGCTCCACATCCTTTCTATCGCCCTAACCCTCGATTCCCAGCTTTACTTCCGGTTCAAGCTGACTATTTGCCTCCAGAACATTTCGGATACCATTGGTATTTACATTATGTAGCAATGCGTGCCGCGTATGATCGATGGGAAGAAGAGGGATTGGAGTCGGGAAGAGGACCTCCACCACCAGTATATTCTCAGGATATGGATTTTGAAGCCTATGTTCTATGGTCGGAGTATGAAATCAGGTAATAATCCATAATTTTAATTATTTTCTTGTAATAATTGTTAATTTTTCATACAGTTTATAATTATTAACAAATTATTTTATTTATTCCACAGCCCACCAAGTCTCCCTGGTGACTGAACATTGCCCCACAGTGGCAAACCATGCAGCCGATCTGCGATTTCGGCACGCTCTTGTGCTCCTCGTATGCCGACCTTGACTCAAACTTCTTCCCGCACTGACAAGTTTGGCACGACTTCCTTTCGTGGTGTTGCAATTCGCTGGAAGTTGTGAAACTCGTCCCACAGTGGCAGTAGAAGCACTGCTTCCGGTGCTGCTCGTAGGCTCCACGGCGTGTTTCGGCAGGCATTTTCTGTACGAAAACAATTACATTAATAGCGAGTCAATTATTATATACTGTAGTTCAGATAAAACCAACAAACATACGCATAAGTTGTTTTGAACATTATAAGACTTACCGAGAAATCCAATTTGCAAAAGCAAATTAGAAACTTGAGCAAGTGTTGCTCGGTGGGTGGCTTCTTGTAAGTACTGCATCCACAGTACTTACCTGAGCGCAAGGACGGTGGGTGCTTGTCCTTTAAGTGCTGCCCCGAGTTCGACCGATTCAATACAATGCCGCAGAGGTTGCATTTCACCCGGCTGAGATCAACGGCGTCATGCCCAAGCTCTCGGCTGGCAAGTCCCAATTCGGCTAAATAAAAGCAACATTCATTAGGAAACATGCATATTCTAAATTATCAAGAATTTGACGAAAATGTTTAATGAACATGAGCTTCTAGCTTACCGGCCCTCGGCTTGCTAAAAGTGAGTATCCCCCCGTGCTTGCCGGGACACTTGTAACAAGTTTGTCCATGAATTTCCAGCTTTTTTTGATACTCCTGGACCAAGGTGTTGTTAGTGAGCTGATTACCAGCCACCATTGAGTTTCTAAAACGGAATATCTAAAAATTAGATTTGCATATAGCTTAATTTTGTTTAATTACACCATATACTACTTACTGCCATCCCACGAGGTACTAATCGCCCGGGGAAGCAACGCCTTCTTCAGGGTTCCAGCAACCATGGATATATTTAATTCCCCACGTTCCACTCTGCTGCTCCTACAATTTCATATTTATTTTGTGAATAAGCTAATTTTAAATAAAACGTCTCCAAACAGGATAAATATACTAATTGGCAAATCAAAAAAAAATCAAAAAGTACAAACGAAGGTGAGGAGTAAAACGTCATTAAATATCGTGACATGTATAGATCTGCAAAGAAAATTGCCTTAGGACTAAAAGTCCTAATTCAATTGGTCCCCTTTGCTTCACTCCAACAACCGGCATTCCATGTAGATTAAATAAAATAAATTTATGATTACCCGGTGGACTAAATTTGGGGTTTTTATGAAGTCCCGAGCCGCTTCTAAGGCATGTGCGTCAAGCGGCACAAGTGCTGGCGGGGGTACAGTCGACGGATCGCTCGTACCGATAAACTGGACTGCGTCGTCGTCCTCATCGTCACCCACATTCTCGGTGTCCAGGGCTCCGTTACACGAGGGCTCTCTCGGAGCGGCGTTCGGCTGAACACTCATTACAGCCACTTCTTCGAATGACACTGAGCCTAGACGAGAGGGTATTACGGATTCTCGACCGGACCGCCGGGGAACGAAAACTTCACGCGGTACCTCCAACTGCGAACTTGCAAGTACGGCCGGCACTTCGGAGGGCTGAAGCACCACGACAGCCGTGTCAGACGGCTCGTCCACAGCGTTTAGCACTTTAGGGACGGTGGCAGAAACCACAGCCGGCACTTGGGGGGCTGAAGCACCACGACAGCCGTGTCAGACGGCTCGTCCACAGCGTTTGGCACATCTGGGACGGTGGCAGGCACCACAGCCGGCACTTCGGGGGGCTGAAGCACCACGAAGTCCGCTTCTAACAGCACTCCTTCAGTCCCACAAGCAACAGCACTTAGCTCCACTAAACCCTGTTGGCTTTCCATAGCTTATATCGTAAATAAACTGAATGTAATTGAATTGAACTGTTGACCGTTAGCAGACAGAAACACGTGGATAAACTGAATGTAATTGAATTGAACTGTTGACTGTGAGCAGACAAAAACACGTGGATAAACTGAATGTAATTGAATTGAACTGTTGACTGTGAGCAAACTGGCCACAGTATTCCCTCCTTTTGTTTGAAAAAGGACGCTCAGACGAACGCCCAAAAACACACCACCCCTTAACATAACCTTACACACTAACCACCACCAACCGAGCCCCATGCCAAACTGCAGGCAGAAGCATGCTCCTGCCTACCCTAATGGTCTATCCAGCCTCCCCTAGCCACACACTGAGCCCAATGCCAAACTGTAGGCAGGAGCAGGCTCCTGCCTACACTAAGGCCCTATCCAGCCACCCCTAGCTACACCCCTTCCCTAACCCACAACCTCACACACTATCCAAACTCCACAAACACCTACAACAACACACAGAAGGCACATACTCCTTCCCCACACAACAAACTCACCCAATATACAACATACACATGCACCTTCTCAATACATTCCACCACCAATTCAACCAACCGACAATTCCATTAACAAAACAACTCCACTACCTTCCAATACTAATGCCAATACATCTGACCCAATGCATCTCCACTTGAATCTGGCCAGACACACATGCATCCAACCAATTCCTCTGGCCAACTTCGGCCACATCCATCTGTCTAATGCATAAAGTTCCTGCTGGCCGTTTTCGGCAGGCAATGCATTAGACATACTACTTATATTAGATATAAAGAAAATAATTTTTTTTTTAACTTCATCATCGAACTACCTTATAATTACTTAATGGAACGGTTTTTCTGTTAACGCTATCGATTCTTGATGTTGTAACCACAAGAGCATATTATTCGGCTTTTCAACTTTTTAACATCCGGGGACCTTGTTATCACGAGATTATTCATTGTATGGCCTTTAATGTTTCAATTTAATTACGTTAAAAATCATTGCATAAGTGTTCCTGATGGATTTTGATCTTTGGCCAACAATTATTATAGATATTACAAGCGCAGAATTTCGTTCCGCTCTGCATCGCGTGAATCCGTAGTTTTGCTTCAATATTACTTATCAAATAAGAAATCAATTCAATTAGAACAACGTTTGTACTATTTGCCTCTAAATCAGAATGAACCAAATTCATTTGACCAGACCATCCCAGACGAATCCACACCTCGTAAAGCTTACCTGGAGCCACTGTATAGTAAGGTAGTATAATACATAATTAAATAAAATTGCACACTATTATGCAAAACAAAAATTGTTTAGGCTTTAGACTCAATTTGTCACGACATCGGGACTTCTAACGTTTGGATTTCGGTTGATAAAACGTGTTCGTGATAGAGCATGGGATAAGCGCCGCCTCACGGCATAATTTATTACTGTCAAGAATCATGTGGATTCTTGAGTGGATTTTTTAAGACAGTGAAAGTGAGAGTGCTGCGAGGTTCCGACGTGGTTCATCGTAATTTAGTTACGTTGAGCTATTGAACCGCAAAACAAGGAGGTGTGTTTATTAATTATTTTGTGTAATATTTCGATTGTGTTTTGCTTATTGCTTCTTTCATGTTCTCCAATCAAGCTGCATTTGGAGCTTTAGTTCCGTGTCTATGTATGAGGAGTTGTTAAATATTTTTGATGAAGACGCAGCTGACACTACTGAAGAATCAATAGCTGATGTTTTGGACGAAAGCTAGAGTTTATAATGTATTGAGGAGATGTGTGAGGATGGTGTGATGGTGGTGTTTGTCAGGGTCTCGACATATCCCGGACGTGAGGAAAAATCTTGATCCGGCGCCAAGGAGCGAATAGTGTTAAAAAAGGACCTTGAGAGCTCCACTCGCATCCAGGGCTTTGCTCTCTTAAGTAAAACATAATTCCTTGCGAGCAGAATGTTTATGTTGTAAGTTGTAGGTACAGCAAGTACCTGCGTAACTGTAAACGTGAACGAGTAAAAAAAAGGGATAGTATTACGTGCGTTTTATTGAGCGATACCTACAGAAATTGCAGAAAATTGACACAAACGCTATTTTTGAAGAAATATTGAAACAGAATCCATTTGCGAAGCAAGCTGACCTTTGCTACATCATTATTAAGAAGAAGAGGTCTCTGGAAGCTACGGCATAATGAATTTCTACATGTATACTTTTATTTAAGCCTTTTACATGGTTCAAATATTTATTTCCTTATATATTTAACAATATTATGCTTTCAATACTATATTACTACCATACGTGAAACCCAAACAATGACTGTGGCTGTGACAATGAGTCACATGTTTGTCTGGACCCACGCCGAGCTGGAGCCAACCTTCTTGCTTCCCTGCAATGCGTAAGGAACAGAATTATACGCTACACATATTCCGCACTGCATGGCGTGTCAAAGTTACAACTTCGAATTACATGGGGAAATTTAATTTGTTAATTGTAGCGTGCAAAATAACGGACGCCTGTATTTCCTGCCTTCGTGCCGCCTACATACGGTCACCGGTAGAGAATGGGACCTCGGTCTGTGTCCCAATAGGAACTGCCTTTCCGGCTGGAGATTACCTGGATAGGTACGAACCTGGAGACTCGTGCCCCCCTGTCGTTGTGACCACAGAGTCGCCACTGGGACCAAATGCCATTCCAGCAGAAACTCCGATTTGGTTAATCTTGGTCTTCATCGGTGCGTAAGAATAATTTGTGCTTTATTTATTGCATACATTTGGCTTACTGTTTGTCATAATGAATATGCATATTATAATATAAAATGATTTGGTCATGCAGGGTGCACTATTGCCGTTGCTGCTGCGTGCTATCATCTCGGACGCTACACGGAGCGACGAATGATTACATGCTGGCCGACTCGTCAACGTCGTCAAACAATTGATGACGACGTGCTGATTATGTCAGATTTGTAGCTTGGGTTTCTCTGCTATTCTGTATTGGAATGCATGATCTTGTTTAAGGTGTGAGAGCTTGCCACTTGATTGAATAGAACCAAATAAATTGGTAGCCTTTTGCAGTCACTCCAAAATAAGAGCTGTTTATTGTGTCAACCTTTTTTTTCAGCCATGGTCAGAATAGTGTTTTGGGTCATTTTTTCTGTTTTGTGTTATATAGTTATATAGCCTGCCTTAATGAAATTGTAGATTTGTAAAGAACAAGGAAGGGTTGTGTCAAGGTAAATAGAAGTACTAAGGTACGGCCATGAGCGGGGATCGGCTTATAGGGTATAGCAATGACGTCACTGGCGGCGATTCTGACATGGTGGAGCATGGAGGAAAACTGGTTTTTATGGAAACTAAGGGGATAAGCTGCACAGTTTTAAAATTATCTTATGGCATAATTACCGCAAAAATATACTCAATGAGCTGTAAAAATTCCGGTTTAAAAATTTCGAAATTTAAGCTTGTAATTTTGAGAAGAATAAGTTTCTTCCGAGCTGAGTAAAAGGAGCATCGCCGTTGCGTACGTCACACGCTGTCCACGCCTGTAATGCTATTTTCCGCTCCTCTTCCTCCCCTTCTCTTTTTCCTATCTAAACCTTCACAGCATGTCCACCGGTTGGGTTGTGTATTTCTGTGTCCGCCGAGTTGTTCCCAGCATGAGAGTGAGGCTCGTTTTTGACAAAAAATGGGATTGCCTTGGTATGTATCGTAATTAAATGGAATTTGACAGTCAAGGTGTTATTCCTTCTCAATGATTATTATTATTTATTTCATTAACCCAATTAAATGGGTAATTAATCGCAGAGGCGATATTAACAACTATACACAGTTGAAATACAACAGGCATACTGACATCCATCTATCCATACAAAGTAACTATTTTATGTAACGGAATATTTAGGCATCGGCTGGTAATTGTAGCATGAACTGCCAAGTGTATGTTAAAAAATATAAAGCATGTATGAATTTCCAGACCTTCCAGGCCCTCCAGTTTTAAGGGTTGTTTGATTGGACTACGATTTTAGGTAAAACTAAACGATATTTTTTAATATTTTGCATTAGCTTTCTGATGTATTTTGGTATAGAAAAAGTAAGAAAGTAAGTTTTTTTGCATAAGGATTTTTACCTTTTATTGATTAGAATAAGATCAACGTACTAAAAAGTAACTTATTTCGGAACCACAAATTATTCTGAGTCACTTGAAGGGCTGAGCTCGAAATCCGACGTGTGGCTGTCCGAGTGGCTCGGCTCAGATTGCCTAATGTGACGTCCCAGGCATCTCTGTTTACGTTGAGTTCGGAACTTGGGTCTCCTGCAGAACCCATATCGGGGTACAAGGACGCCGTAGCCGAGCGTCCACTGAGTGACATGGCAACGCTTCCCAGCCCTGCATGTATGCTGGTACTTGGCATATCACTCGCGAGGGACTTCAGCTACAGCTTCATCCACCCCGTTTGTATATCTTGCAAACACGCAGTACAGACCGATCTTCCTAGGAATCTTTCCTTCCGTATCAGATTCGCACAAGTCGACGTCAGAATGTGGGAATTCCCTACACCAATATTCGCCATCGTCGTCGAAGCCGGCTTTACGCCTATGACGAACAGTTTGTCGCTTGTTCCTTGCAGTTGAATCTGCGCGTTTAATCACCACGCCAGTTTCGTCGTTGATCGATACAGAGCTATTTGATGCCATGTTTAACCGAGAATAGTGCTTTGAGAACTGAAACAAATTCCAGAAATCTAAATATTGTAAAAATTCCGAACATATGCTTACGAATTACTGAACAACATCGCAGTCACTAACAATAATTTACAGCTGACATTCGCAAGATAAAATTGAAAGCAATTCTGTGTTGAGTGATTCTTGTAGCTTAAACCTTTCCATCATTTAAAAAAATATATCAAGTTTCACACTCTGTTTTTTGACGTGATGATGGAGTATGGAAAATGTACTCTTATATTTCTCTTCCTCTTCTTTTTGGGTTCTCACACACAAAACAGCAGTAAATGGAAGGAAGTGCCGGAAGCTTATAAGTCATTTAATTTCTTATGATTCAGGCGATGGACATTTAGGTCTTTGCAAGAACTGTACTGCTCGGGGTAACCTCTACTACCGGTGTACAAATCCCACTCTAAAAATCATGTTTTTATTTGTAATGACGGTAGACATCTGTTGCAGCCACAGTTTGAGGTTAGTAATACAGACACGAGCTTTTTGATTTTTGAAGGGATTTAAAAGGTTAACCAGAAGCCATTTCACATTAAGCAGATATTGGA
>JAQFXY010001294.1:0-11373 GCA_034693865.1 Ceratophysella sigillata | reverse complement strand
ACCCCCTCCCAGTGTAAAGATAATCCCGGACGGACGGACGGACGGACGGACGGACACTGCAAAATATATAATAGATACCGGGAAAAAAGCAGATTTTACCCGGTGTTTTAACACAAGTAACACAACTACAACACCGTTACCATTACCATCCTGGATATTTCTAATTCTGCTGAAAGTTGGAAAAGATCTCACAAATAAATCAAGGGTTTGAAATCAACACTAACAACTGACTGACTGAGTTAAAATAATTGCTTGTTTTTCTAATCTCAGCGTGCTGAGTACTCTTAAGCACCACAAAAAGTCGTGCCCAATTATTAAGAAGTCCAAAAAATTCTAATTGATTCTGTGTAGCGCATCAAGTTGGCGCAAAATGAAACGATTACATACCTTAGCTACATTCTAGTATACCTACGGTACATACAGGATATATAAGTTGTTTGTGCTATCCTGGATAAGTTATCTTTTGAAGTTTTACCTTAAGTTAAAAATTGGCTAAAGAACTGGCACCCATTTGAAATAAAGTAAAAAATCCTCAGTATTCCAATAATTAAGCTTGTTCAGAAGCGTTAAATTCACTGAAGAGGCTTTTACAGTAACTGTGCGCCAAACGTATTGGTTTCTACCTTATTTACGCATTAAACTTACCACTAACCATGAATAATTTGTAACTCCTATCTGTAGCCTGATAAAATTCCCCATATAGCGACTCAAATACACTCTAATTTCTAGAACTAACAAGAACATCATGAGAATCCTTGCATAAATCCCTTCTGGCCCAGACTCCTTTCTGCTCAAGTGAAAAGTGAGAACCCACTTTTTCCCAGCTTGATAGTGAAAGTGTAAACGTGACAGCTCATTGTTTGGGCTCATTTTATTACCAGCTGGGTTTTGGGGAAGTTTATTTTTCAGTTATCAGAACATATGGGCTCAAGCGTCAGTCAAGTCAGGAATATCGGTCGAGTGCTCAGCGAAGACGAGCAGAATACAAGCCTCTGCGATTTCCTACCCAACTCACTTTATATTTCCCTCTTGTCAACTTTCTCCAACTAAAAGTACGGGTAAGTGTACAAATGGGAAACTCTGTGAAATCCACATTCTTGGGAATCCGCTCCCTTGTAATTGTAGCTCCAGCTGGAGAGCTAGCCTATAGGTCCAGAGTTGCTCTCGGCTTCTCTGCGGACTGGCTCGTAGCGATGACGGCAAGAGGCAGAAACAACAGACAAAAGGAGATTGAGACAAGTTTGAAGAACGGGAAAAAAAAATTGAAATTGAGCTTTCAGATCACGTTTACTTTTATCCACGAGGAGGTTCTACATATAAATACATTCCGCATGCTGTGTAATACATACAGATCCACCACCAACGTCGAACCTGCGAGGAAAGGCTACATAAAATCCAATCCACATCTATGCTTAAACCCTACATACCCACTTTTTCCCCTTGCCTACTCGCAGAAAGTACGGAAGGGAAAGGTACAGTTTCGCATACGAAATAATTTGTTTTATGTCTCGGCAGCTGGACGGGCGAAGAAGGTATCTTCTGTAGCTATATGTACACGGGTTCGCCAGTTGCCTACACGCTCTGGCAGCATACTCGTAATGCACCATACGCGGGGTTTCTATCTCCGCGGTTTAAGTAATGACTACCGCCAAGTTAGCATTTATATTCCATTATTGGCTGCGTATTTGAAATTGTATTGCAAATATTTTTAAAGCAAAGCGGATAAGACATGATGTGGGAAAAGTATTGCTAGTACCATGTATGTATGGCAAACTATCAAGCTAGTCACACCTAATTGGCTGGCCATTTAAATTATTGGGTTCAGACACTTGTCAGTGTATTTAATTTTACGAAGAAGAGTTCCCTCCCAAAATTCCCATGCTAACCTTTGACCTCCAACTGTAAAAAGTAGTCAAACCTGGACTATCGATGTAAGTTAACATTTAGCATTGTAAAATTAATAATTTACATTGTAAATTGAATCCATATACTAATAAATACTATGACCCCAGTTTGTGTTAGCTTAAAGAATTTCAATTTGAAACTGACTCAACAGGATACGGAAACTGAAAATCCTTCATAATTGAGAAATCTGAAGTTCTTATTTCCTAAATTCAACTAGAAGAGTATTTGTTTAGCGTTTTGCGTCATCACAACCAAAGACAAAAAAGATTTTCCTGTCCAATTCCAATTTCATACCGGAAACTACTGAACTAACATCTGTTCTCGACAAGTGAATCAAAGAATTTATGTTTCTGCTACAGAAGAAAACTCAAAAACAATGGAAATGACAAGCCATTATTTTTTCTTTTTCTGAAATATCTAGGATTTGCATTTATTTTCGTAGATTACAAGAACAACATTTAGCCTATTCTTCATTTGTTTGGATTATAGTTGGGATTTTGGATATAATAAAGTCCTATTTCTTGTGAACTTGAGATGAATAACTCGGAATTAAAATACGAAAATCCAATGGAGAGACAGAGAGGCATGCTCCTGACAGACGATTCTTCTCCAGTTCTATTACATAACTGAACTCGAGGAAAACAAGAGGAAAATTGTCAAGCGTTTTAATTTCCAGCCTGTGCTAATCCGGAATAAGTGTCTCGTACAGAGAAATAAGCCCTTCTGCACCAGGATCACTGGCGAAAGCAAACTTTCACAGAAGTACGTACGTACGACTTTATGTACTCTGGAGCATTCTACGTCAATTCTACACCGTCAGTTGGGCACGTGCTAACTTCAAACCGTCAGCTAACATCATACATCCATCCGTGTTATTTTTACCAAATAGTTCATTTGAGTTCTCAGAGTGGATGTTCTGATTGAAATTGCAACACCTTTTACATACACTGCATAATTAGTAGATCTGTTAATTTAGTGGTTGCAGGCTAGAAACGTGTTTAATATTCATTCATGTATCAGTTGTTACGACAAACGCTAGAACTGAAGCCCTGAAGCTATGGATTGTTTACCAAACTTCCTGACAGATAAATGGATAGTAACAGGGAAGCAGTACCACAGTTATAAGCACAGATGGAATAATGCAACACAACGTTGTGCCAGATTGGCGGTGCGCAATTGACGTTGGACGCTAGGGAGCCTTGGAGGGCTGATATAGACGTTTATTTCCTCTTCAGTTCGTCGTAGGAGAACCCAAGCCTCGTTTCTTTTATCGCTAGTCGATTCTGCCTGTTCCTCAGTACACTCAGTACATACGGTGATTTAGGCCCAGGCCGCTCAAGCATATGTCTAAATAAACTTCGTGTACTCGAAAGCTCAGGCAGCTGGTGACAATTGTAAAATGGGATGGAGAAAGCCCGGCGTCAGACGCACTCGATAGTGCTATTGTATTTGCGAGGTACTAAAATGCTTCCAGGCTTACGTGCTGAATTTAGATAATATTATTCTTATGCAAAACAGCGTGAACCATGAGTCAATACGAATTACCATTAGGAGCATATGACCAAACTACTACGTAATTGGGACCAGCCAACAGTGCCAAGAGCGTCTATTGTCCAATGCCCTGACGCGCTGTTTGCACTCAAACAGCCTGAAACAATGCTACGGTTAAATGTAGAAGGCGTTCCTCAATAATTTATCAATGATGGGAGCACGCCAAGAATATTTGCACGACTTTGACATTAAAAATAGTAACCCTCGTACGTGTGCTCAGTGCGGTAAGACAATATTGGAGTGTTCTTGCTATATAATATGACGTAAATCAATATCTCAATTAGTTTCAGCTCTAATCAATTTCCCAAAGTTTGTGTACCATAGTTTTCCACGAAATTTCATCTAATACAAGGGCTAATGATTGCCTCTATTGTGCTCCTCATGCTAAGCAGAGAGTTAATTTAATTTTCATCGCACAGTGACACGGCATGCCGATGCCCGAGCCAGGTTATTTGAAGGAAATGCATATAGGAACACAAACAAGTCAAGGTTCACACGTGTGGAGGGATGAGGAGCGTCGTAATTCCATGCTCCCGTTCGCATGCAAGCAGAGAAGGAAGGACACAAGGCAGCCTTCATCTTCAGCCACGATGCAGCCCCGTGTGTGGAGAGCTAACTGGAACTATGTAGCAAGTCATGCAGACAAAAGGCTGAGAGATTGACTCGGGACAGGTGAAAGGAGGACAAAATGCAGAAAAGTTGTAATTTAGTAACTGTACCGTCAAGATTGTAAAACAGAAAGAAGACAAAACATAAAAACCCAACTTGAGAATTGAAGTGGAGGGTCTTACTTGTTGAGTCCTTGTAACAGTCGATCCATGTTCAAGTCACTCCGGTCACTCAGCTCCGCTGGCCCACTCATGGGGAAATCTGCAAGAATAGAAAATACCATAAGATTAGCCACATGTGCAGTGCCAATGCTAAAAGCCTAACAATTCCGAAACTTGTGTCGACTGGCAATTAGCCACAACCACCTTCGAAAAAATGGCAGTAATTGGGATGCAATTTGGCCTGTGAGAATTGAGCGGAATAATTATAATTGATTCTAGTCGAGCAGCTGGAGTTAGGCTTGAAGGTCGACAGAAATAGCTGTAATTATATTACTTGTAGTACTGCATGCTGTACTTTATATGATTGGGTATGGTTCGTATACCGAATTGTCATCGCTTGGGTTTCACTTCGCAGAATCAAGTTAGCGAGAGATGATTATACATTTTCCAAGCAGGCAATTTTGAGTGCACATAGTAATATTAAGTTGGCCATACGGCGAATAAATACAAATGGCGCTTGGGTTCTCAACGCGCAGCTCATTAGTAGAAGAATGAGACAAAAGTTCACAACTTTTCCCCGCGTTGCAAATGGCTGAGTAATTGTGTTATTTGAAAGGTACATGTATTTCATATGTCTGTTCGTACTAAAGCAGAAGGACATTGGTTCTGATAACTAGTCGAGCCCGGTTAACATAAAAGTACAACGTCACGTTTCTAATGAAACTCAAAGGTTGTATTAAATAGTCCAACTTTCTCTTCGCTAAGCTTCCAGTCGGCTGAACTCAATATGCACGTAACGCCTGCACTTAGTTGCTAAATAATAAATCATGCAATTTTTATGGATTTTTCACAACGCAACAATGTGAGACCTTGCGCATTTCCTTCACTCCCATCCACATTCCCGTTATGACCTTAATGTCTGTATACGGAGGTCGTAAAGAAGCGAGACTCCATAAACTGATCTATTTATACAACTTATTATTTCCCTAAATTTTACGAGACTGCTTCTGTGAAGGAATAAAAGGAGTCTGAGTTGAAATCTCATCATCATAAAGATCCTATCTCTGGCCCCAGTAGGCACACGGGCCATAAGCTGCCCAGTTTAGCAATTATGAAGGTAATTTAACGGGACTATGTCTTCCTGGCATAAAAGTAATGGGTTTCTTTTCTGTTCCTCTATTTCTCCCATTAGAAGAGCAGTATTATTATTATCAATTGGCTTTTGCAAAGAAAGCCAATTTCAATAATGAAATATTACAGTATTACAAAAATGACTTAAATAACTGGATCGTGAATTCAATTGAATTATAAACTACTGTATGGAAATTTGGCCATAACTATGCACATGAACCGTACTTTCTCTTTTATCCACAGGCATACCTACGTTGGTATATTTCCAATGAGCTAGTCCCTTTTTATTTATGTATGTACCTTCTCATATTTGAAATACTGTTTGTTATGGGAAAATGGCAATTTATATGCAGACTACAATTTGTTCTTGAAATAAACTACCCGTACTTACGAATACCATTAATAACAAACGTTTACTTTATTGCTACTTTTAGATGTACTCGACTGGAAGTGGAATACAATTTATCATTGCTGTTGACAAGATAATATAAACATTAAACAACGTTAGTCTTCATACATAAATACTCATAAATAAATAAACGACATCAATTTCTTGGTAATAAATGTAGATGGAGGGACACAATATAATCAATTTTGCAATTGACCCTCACGACCTCTGACCTCAAGCGTAGCAGCGTTATCGTTACATTAAAAAATCCTATGCAGTAGGTTCACAATTTGAGAAATACATTTGGATTAGCATTGCACGCTCTCTCTTACTGGATCTACTAAGGACTGATATTTTCTTGAGCAAACAATCCCATTTGAGATGGGCTATGGACTAGATGTAATGTAATGATAGTGAAAGTAATACTAAGGAAAGTCCGCCTGTCCTATCCACTTGTCTACGTTTCAGTTTCGAGCCAACGACATTTCATTGTTCCTCCAATTCCATCCTGATAAGTAGATAGAAGACCAAGCTAGGGTTCGCAAGACTTAAGCTCACAGTTCACAAGGATTCTACGACAAAATACAAGGCAGCGATGGCAGGTACCGTAAGCCGTTTCAGAAAATGAAGGCGCTCAAGCTTATTATACACTATTGTACATTGTACACACAAGCTTTTCTATAATCCTATTTAGTGTTTAAACATGATTTGTGTATTTTGAAAGCATATAATAATCCCATTCCCAATGCTCTGAAACATTTTTGTTCGGTGCAGACAAGCGTAAGATGCGCTTTGAAAATTGTGTAGGCGATTTCTACTAAAAATACAACCTTGCAATATTTATAGTTAAGCCTAGACTATTTATTTCCTCGCTTGCTGTTGTTGTACAACAAATCAACTCCCAGCGATGTTTAAGCTTATTTTCAAAGAAATTCATCCGCCTTGTTCTGTAAAAGGTTTCTTGCGTTTTATTTTACGCTGAACGTCTGGAGTCTGGAGTCTAAGCACACTTGCTATATTTTGGAATCCTTAAGAAAGACCTGACTAGTACTTGTTCCTATTTTGAAAAAACCCTACCATTTTTATTTTTGGCTGACAGCGAATCAGTCGGGTATTGTTAACCCTAAATGAACCCGGGCCTTTTCGTCCAATTGTCCCGTTACATCAGACTTCCCCTCTTGTCTAACTTAAACTCTTTAGTGGTACCTATCTGTTCTATATGTAAGAAGCCAACTAGCTATATGCCTTGAGACTCCTACTGGGACAATTCTCGTAACGCAAATGGAGAATTTCTGAAATAGAGAAAATCTCTCTCATGTTACTTTCACGTTAAAAGATCCAATTGACAATTCATTAGATTTGTAGAAATAAGAAACTCGGACCATCGTATATGTACCAAAATACTGATAAATATTTACTAGATACGAAAGTTTATTTTTACGCAATAATTATTCTTGTGAATCAAGAATACAAAGAATTGAGTGAAAATCAACAAAACGTGGGCAACACTCCTGATATGGAGCTACTGAATACAGTACTGCTGTGAGAGTCGAGACTAGGAATAACTCTCGTACGCTCTCTGCCTACATTTTGCGTCCACCGATTGTGGACACTTTTGATAGTCGAGTCGTAGTCGAGCCTGAGAGAGCGTATAGCGCATAGCGTGTCTGTATGTATTTGTAGAATGAAGCAGGGAAAGGAAGAATGGGGACAGTGCCCTAGAGAAAACAAAAGGATGGTTTCATTCTCTGTAAGAGAATAAAATAAGAAGAAAGGAAGCCCATTATGTCCTAGGACGCTTTGTGAAGACGTGAAGGGAGAAGCCAAGATAATACCTTGAACCTGATTCAGACCCAGAACCAACTTTCTCCCACATCCTCTGCCCACTCCCCGCCCCAGCAGCCCCAAATCAAGAAACTTGATTCTTAATTCACGGGACTCAAGGACTCCCGTTTCCGCTCCTCACAACCCTTTTACTGTCAAGGGCGTGTATTTAAGTGCGGTTTCTGTGGAGGGGCAAGCGGAACAGAGACGTCTTAGCCTCTCCCCTCTGACCTCCCTTCTCCGTTCCTATTTGGAGTAATAACAGGAATCTTTTCATTTTCTTTAAATTTTTAGTAGCGATGATTCGGAGCATCTCAGAAGCTACGTTCTGGTGTGCCGAGTTTAGTTTATAGAGAATACGATTCAGAACCGCAGCCGGAAGCACTCTGAGTCCCGGCTCCTTTTCCTGTGGTTCTTTACTAAATCCGAAGATTGTGGTTAGAAGCAATAGAAACGGAGCTCCCTTCGTGCACTGGCCGTGGAGTGACGGAAATTTGAGTGGACGGGGCGGGCATCCGAACTGCTACAGTTATTTATTATGTAATAATGTTTCATTGGGCGCATTCCTGATTCCTGACACGGAGGAAGGAAAGAGACAGGTCTAATAGTTTTATGGTGTTGGTGTTTCATGTGCGAAAGAGAAGTACAAAGTACAAAGCAGCGATCCATTTATTCAATGCAGCACATCACTTGGACTTCTATCTCTCTTCTTTTTGAGTGGATTGGAAGGCCTGTAGCTCTGGGCGTTAAGTGAACTAGTAGGCCTTACTTGACCTGAATTCAGGAACGATGCAAAGGGAATTTGGAGACCCAGAATCAAGAATTGTATTTTTTTAAACTCAATCTCATCTTTCATTCATTATTTACAATCCGCTGCTGGTAAGGGTGAGCAGAAAAATTCCTGTTCCCGTCCCCGTTCAATCAACTACTGATGGAAATATGTCGTAACGCATCAGTTTATCACGGTGTAGTATATGAATGGTGCACGCACATACAATCCATTACAAATAACTTCCCAGTTTTCTGGGCGCTTAGGTTGGTTAGCTATAAGTAGTTATAGTAGTTAGCGTATAGAACTGTTTCCAGGGATTCCGAATGCAATTCGCCCAGAGAAAGTTAGTGCCGGAAAGTCCTATGTTTTCAAATATTCAATAATCTAATTGGCGCTCATTCGCTCGAACAATGCTATATTTCTTTGCTTAGCTCCGTGCATCGGGAATCGCGACAGTAACCGTTATTGCAGACTGCCGTTGGAATATTATTATCTAGACGGATATTGCACAGGCATAACTGCAAACTTCGCTTCGATAAATAGTAATTTGGCTTTCATATTAGTTCAGATGAGAATAATGGGAGAACCGAAATACGAATAATCAATAAAAAGAAAATAAAGAAAGCAAAATGTGGATAAAATAAGGGAAAGTATCCTATATTTTTCTCAGGAAAAGGCGGCATGGATAAAACATGGAAATACTGAGATATTGTGCTGTGTAGGTACTATAAAAACGATAGATGTTCGTAGCCACAGGGCAGAGAGGACTGGAAAATAAAAAACGACACTGGTCTTTTTTTGTTATTTGAAAACCTCATAGCATTAAGGGGAGAAAATCAATAAGGATTCTTTTTACGATTTTATTCAAAAGGATCAGACTTTTTTAAAAAAATGATTCCGTCTTAACACGTGTTTTCGGCAGGGATCGCTAGTTATTTTATTTAGTTGAAAGAACGTGGATGCATTTTACCTATCTAATATGCATTTATGAATATCAAAGCTTGTCGTTTATTAGCGGTATTTGGAAACATTTCGCTTCGCTTCAACTCTATACAGTCGGTATAGTTTTTCCAATATTTAGAACGACTAAAAGAAACATGCACTGTATGGACGTGTGCCTAACTAAACAGAATACTTTGCAATATTTGAACAACGTCACTTGACTCTACCAAAAAAAAAGTAAACTATATTGAAAGACTTCAATGCGGTTTCTGTCTCAATTCACAGCGTACACACTTCTTATTCTAGTACAACCGCAGAATCATAGCACACAGAATTACATGAGCAGGTAAAAGAATATCAAAATAATTTTTCTCTAGAAACTGGTCTGGTCTGAAGTTTTATTGCATATTAAGTACTCATACTTTGAGCAGACAATGTCTGAACCAACAAACAATATCCGAATGAAGTCATAGAAATAACAGAGGTCGATACTAGGTTACAGGCGGGCCGAGCTCAATATGAACACCAAAATATTCTGAAGCCGTTGTAGGCTCGAGCCCATTAACACGGTAATTCCTTATGTTCCACTTTCTTCATTTGTGTTTTCTAAACTCAATTTTCTCTGTCAAATTGCTTTTTCGTCTGCGACAAAAAAGAAAGTTTGTGTGTGGAGGGGATATTATATGGGTTGGAGGAGCAGAAAGTAACACTCAAACAAAAATAATGACTTCATTTCTGCCTTTAAAATCCTGTTGGAGAGACATTTGAGAAATCCAAGGTTCTCTTGCCATTGCTACAAGCTACGATAACTGGAATAACCATTACGACGACTCCAAGAACTACATACAATAATATCTAGCTGGGCTTCTTTCTACACAGGGCAGACACGGTGCATTGGAAACTTGAGTAATTCAATTTAAAAAGTTTCAAGGGGGGAAAAGTGGGGAAAAAAATAATGTATCCTCGTTATTCCTGCTCTCCGCTGTGCTGGCCCGCTCCACCATGATCGTAGGCTCAATCTGAGTTTCTAACTTTTTCATAAAAAGGGAAACCTGGATCATCGAAGTAATAATAGGATTAAATGAAATTCCTCACTGATTCTCTCTTTCTCTTCCTCCAAAAGGAAAGATGGTCTTCTATGCTCTACTAAAACTTTGAACAAAATGCTCATTTTCTCCTTTTTATCTCTTGTGGGCCTAACCTAGGGATTATGCATAGATCGCTAATGGTAGTGGAAAGACACTATTGGATCTACATAGGTTCTCGAACATGGAGGTATTTGGTTACATGCTACATCCCATTCCATATCTTTCTGCATCACGGCAACAAGTAATAGCTCAAGCAGGCGAAATTAATTAATTTTGATTCTGACGCACTTCCCAATCAAACTTTATTCAGAGAACACAAAAGCCTTCAATCCTTCTTGGCAAGGCCTTGGGCTTTTCAGTTTACATTGAGCATAAACTATTCTCAATTCTCTATAAATATATCATGTAACATGCGCTAATTTGATTGCGTGCTTAGTGCCTTGCATAACATGTATGTTTATTTCATGTCTTTGGCTATATAGTACCTATAGTCCAAAAGTACGAGTATGTAGCAAGTGTATCAAGATGGATTCTTGATGCAATAATCGGTGCAAAAAATAACACGGGCTCTATTATCGACACTTATGCCTGAAGCAGAGTTGAAGGAGGCTCGGACTTGACTTAACTTGCTATTCTCCGAACTTAAACCCGCAGAAAACATGTAAATAGATATACTACAGAATTTAGTGGTAGAAAGTAGTGGCCTAAATCTAACTGGACCACCCATGGTTTGGGTAATAACGAATAACGTATGTAAAAAATTCAATGTATAACAATTAAAAAATGCCGAAAACTATAGTTCCACACTTTATCTAGCACCGCAACATTTCAACTTCCGCACATATGTGGAGTGCCACCCTGTGGCAAAAGCTTCGACTATTTTATATATTTTTATATTATATATATTATATATATTTATTAGCTAAAAGCCCGTCCTACGGACAGGAAGTTAAGTAAAATGCCAAAGTCAAACTTAGGCTCACATTCACAAACTTGAACTTA
>JAQFXY010001293.1:0-11374 GCA_034693865.1 Ceratophysella sigillata | reverse complement strand
AACTGCTGACTTGGGTGGGGTCAGTGGGTACAACTTTGACCTGTGACCTCATCCTTTCTCACCGAATCGTTAGATCGGGTGACACGCTCGTACATACATATCATTGCTTACCATCGTGACAGATGCGGCAGAATGAACTATTGCTTGATCCATTAGGGGACACCCGGTTGTCCAGCCCGTCGTCGCCGCTGCAGTTTTCCGAGATCCCAATCAGCTCAGTGTGCTCCTGTTTTTCAGAGCAATTTCATTAGTTCTGTTTTGAGCAAATTCAAGTTACAACTATTAGAAATAGAAATACTGTACCACACCTGAGTCGAACTTTGGCTGCTACCCATACAAAGCACGGAATGCTGGACCACTGAAGGAGACATTTCCGGTCTGGATTTGAATCTGAACCTTGACTGGAGAAAATTCCAAATCTAGAGTGATTAAAAATACAATATAATTATAAATATGTCAAGTTTAAATAACAAATTAAAAATTAAGCTTTTAAGTGAAAGCCTAACGTGGGCACACATTAGCAACGTGTCGGCATATCGTACTTTTGGAACACACTGTATACCACTTTGCACCTACCGTTTAGAATTTAGCTTTCCTAAAAAACTGGGAAACAAAATTGTATAAATACATAGAATAACCTACGGGAACTAAAGTAGCAGTGGTACAAAATATTGACCTGTATAAGTATTCTAAATCCCCACTGCGCCTGTTAGATTTCAATGCAACAATTATGCTTGAAAAATTCAACTTTTTTAAGCTTTAAATTACCGTTCACTTCTAAATTGAGTGCAGCTGAATGTGTGACCATTAGGTTTGAAATAAGGTCTGAGTAGAGCTGGATCGGACTCCCTGATTCATTGCCTCACATTTAGTTTAAGTGCTTTCTCAAACTAGCCCTGAACAATATCAGCATGCGTTACTATATTATTGTTTCATTTAGCTAAGTTATTTAGTTTCATTCAAAGAAAGGCTCGATTGTGCTGACCGCAAGAGAAACTATTTATTAGGCTTATCAAAAGACGTGTCCAGAAGTTTACAGTAAGAATTCTATACGCTTAAAAACATTCGCATTTACCATATTTTTGGAATAAAATATTACATTTCTGATTCAAAATGGTACCTTTTACTTAAATAAAATCAGAATTGGCTGGATAGCATTCGTTCTGAAATCAATACAATATTAAGTAATAATAATGTTCAATGTTAAGTAACTCTCTGACTATTCCAAAATTAATAGCCTTGAAAATCAGTGTTTTCCAAAATATATTTATGTTTACCATTCTTATTCCTCTTTGCGTGTGATTCTCAAGAGTCCCAGACTTTGTTCGAATGTTCCATGTATGTGACACCCCACATAATACAACTCTGGACACGCCGACTTGAATCAGAGGCAAGTGCACTGAGTCTGGAAAGTAACATTCTCATTGAAAATCTGAATGCCCGTATAAAAAGGGACCATGAAGGGATTATCTGAATACTATGCTACAGAGACAGAGAGTATTAAGTCAGGGTAAAGACTTTACTGACAAGGTTGCAAATGCAATTTAACATGTAAGTAGCTCGACCTAATAAAAACGTAGGCGTTAAAAACTAAAAATGCTACATAGATTCACGTCGGTTTCTCTGCTTTCCAGCAGCCTAGGATTTGGTAATATAAAACCATTTATGTCTCAACAATTATTCAAGAGCTAGGTTTTTTCTAGTTCAACATGTTGTTAATTGTGCTCTGTTATTTGTGTACCTTGTCCCCCATCGTCCATATTGCCTTTCAGTTGCAGCATTTCTGAATTCTGAGTAAGACACCGGGAATTGTGGTTCAAGTTCCGCTGTCTGAAATTATAAATACAGTCAGCAGATGTAGGGGATGACCGCACCTATCAGGTTCAGTAGTTTACTCAGGAAGCTTATTCATCATTAAATCGTGAATAAGCTTCCAGCTGGTCTACACACAAAAGTACGTGTGTGTATAATAATACAATATAATATATAACATAATAGTGCAATTTTTAGGGCATTCTTGTCGTTACTACAAATAAGTATAAGGCTTTTTGAAAAATAGTTACTGAACAAGATTGTATTCAGTGTAATTGAGTGCATTGCTTATTCAGATGAGACGTTCCTTTCCATTCGCCAACATCCTTTGCACGATATAACATATAACTGCTATTGCTTTTGCTACACTTGACGAGCATTATCATTATCAGCCAACAGCACAGGCTGAAGCGGCGAAGAATACATGGAAATCCAAATCAGAACTGCCTGTAATTCAAAACATTACAAAACAAAACTACTGTACTACTAACTGTACTTTTACACTGTACCAGAGCACGTGCTATTTTACTGCAATTGTATTCAGCATGATTTGGCATAAATATATGTTAATATGCAAATAATATAGCAAATGGAAAGTATATACTTTTAATAAATTTTGTATAACAGGAATTCGCGGGTTAACAGGATCAGTGTCAGTGGTTGATTAAATAATGTTATGAATTTCAATATACTATATACATAGGTACGTAGGTTCGGTCAATGTTTCGTATGGGAACGAATGGTACATACGTAGTCCGTTCCGTACGTGTTACGTGGTTCCAGCTATTTGTATGACCTTTATTCTATTGAATTGCTTCCGCGTTCAACAATAAACTTTGAAAAGCAATTAGCAAACGCCTTTCTGAATTCAAGTTTGTTTACAAACAATCAGTGTAGTTCAGTAAGGAGGTTAAGATTTTGATTGGAAATTGGAACGTCATTTTAGTCCAGCAGTCTTATACGATGGTCCGACCTGTCTGTCCGTCCATCGAAACTTTTCTCCAAGCACAATATGGTAGGTTCGCATTATACATGTAGAAGGTATTGCATGTATTTATTTACATCAAATAACGTGTTCATTTCGTTCAGTTTGAGTTAAATATATTTAAGAGAGAGTGGAAAAGCCGAGTGGCTTAGGTAAGCGTGGGTAATACGCAATGCTATTACGGGGTTCGTTCGATCCCCACCGGGTCTCTCAGGTGCTGGAAACAGATATCCAAAATATCCAATGTGTGCAGTCTGCTCAACTGTATACTGTATAGTTGTAAATTGTTGTACAGACAGTGTCTGACGGTTTGAAAATCAGCGTGTGTTGAGAACGATATAGCAATATTACTGGTCACACAGAACTTCTGTCTATGTTAACATGGATAGTTGGGAAAGTTGAAATTGAAAGGACACCTAAATGAACTTTAAAAAAAAGGTGCTCTATTCCAAGGCTACCTGGTTCACTTGCTCAAATGGGATAGCACGTAGCTGTCATCTTTGACCTTCTAAGGAACATCTGAATTAATTGGATTAATTGGCAACGCGAAAAACACGGAAGGGGTAACAACCTGCCTCTGTAGGGTCCCAGGGGTGTATAAACTCAGTCGAAAAATTTGTCCTGCAGGCGTTTGTTACAGAAGTTTGAGTCACTCGCCTGAGTTAACCCTATCTATCCTATAGCCGACCTATGCTATATACCTACGTTGCCATTTTGGTACATGCTGTACGTTGCTGGAAAGCTAAAAATTTACAGAGCTAAAGTTTAAGTTTACTATTTTAGTGGATTTGAGATCATTACAATATAAAACGGGTTTGCAGGTGTTGGAATTCAATTTCAGTTTTATGAGTATAAGACAACTTTAAATCAAGAGATAACTTCATTTTTTTATTCTCTGGAATGTGCTTTAAAATCTCTGGAATCTGCTTTACAATGACGTAGGTACATATATGCCACGACTATTGGTCCAACGGCCTCAGTCGAGCGGCTCAAACTTTTTGAATGCTGTAAAGCACTGCTTGAAGACTTATTAGCTAAATCCAAACCTGTCCCGCAAGTCTTAGCTCGAATCCCGTGCACCGCAGCATCGCGTCCCATGATGGAACTATTTATGATTGTTGGCAGTTGTTCAATAACTCGAAACTCCCGCGAACATTGAATTAAGAATAAATTCAATAACTGAATCTCTGTAAACAAAGTGTATATGGTTGTTGGTTGGAAGTTGGAAATATGCAATACGCAAAACAAAATACGGGAAACATACATCATTATTGTCATTATAATAAAAGTAATACTCAGAGTTACACTTTTGATCTTGAGCAGCAGTAAGCAGGTTTTAAAAGTAGAGCAGCAATGCGTACCGGGGATCTAAATGTTTACAGAGCTTAGCTGTTCTAATTCGTAGACAATCTGGTGTTCTTGATCTTGCATCATAACAGTTATTCATGATTAATACCACTTGAAGGAGACTCAAATTATTCCATCCATTATTCCATCTTCACGGAATTTCGTAAAGCATGGAACTCCAGTTGTGCCTACCAATACTTGTGGTCTTCCTGTCAACTTACAAGTTAGCTGGGGCACAGAATTCTAGAGAGATTCAGCGCCTCGACGATTTAGCCGGAAACGTAAGTTTCAAACCCGGATTTTACAAAATATATATTACTTTTTGTAAAACCTAAACCGCCAAAACCAAGCCACCTGTTTTGGCATCTGGAATTTTCAAAACCACTTGAGCGTCAGTGTGTTTGTTTTTTGTCAATATCGTACTGTTCATCGTAGTTCACTAGAACAGAATTTCAGAAGCATGAAACGTTCCTTACTTATATAGTATAAGTATATAAGATGTGCCTAATTTCTACTAATTTTTGCAGATAGACTTACCGGAAATGGGCTACGGAGACCAAGGACAACCCTTAAAAAGAGTGAGTAGGTATCCACATCCACGGCTTCTATGTATGTAGTAGTAAGGCATGCTTGAAATTATTATTCAAGCAATAGGTCCAATCCTATTCTATAAAATCGTTAGTCTGTGTGTATGTTTGTATGTATGTATGTCCGCTATCTCTTCCGAAACTACTGGACGGATTTCTATGAGCGATACCTTAAAATTTAGCTAATTTTTCGGGTCAGCCAGTAGGGGGGTTTTCATTGACCCTTGAACCCCGGAACTTTGACCCCGGGTCAAAAATAGGAATTTGGTGTGTCGTAGCCGTGACGTTGCACACGATAATACGTTATTTCTTAACTGATGCTGATGATTGTATTCGTTACATGTCGTAATACACAGAGAGTCCTCGAGTGTGACCGGACCGAGGGATATGTCGTAGTCGCTACGTTGTAAACATTCAGGAAATTTCCTAAACGGAATATTGTATTTCGTAACCGATGATTCGAGAAGTGCCGTAACATCCCGAGTGTAACCGAGGAGCTACTTAGCGATGCCGTTGGGGATAATACTAATTCCATGAATTTTCTAACTTAGACCGTGGGGCAAGGGTTTGATTGACCCTTGACCCCCGAAACTTTGACACGGGCCAAAAATATGAATTTACAATGTCGTAGCCGTGACACGATGTTACTTTATTTCGTAACTGATGATGATGATGGTATTCGTTACATGTCGTAATACACCGAGAGTCCCCGTATGCCACCGGGCCGAGGATATAGGAAACTTCCATAGTATTTCGTAACCAATGATTCGTGAAATGCCGTAAATATGTAACATACCGAGTCTCCAAATGTAACTGAGGAGCTATGTCGCGATGTCGTAGCTCTTACTCTATGTCGTACATTTTCCCTAACATATCAGGGAAGTAAGTAGTATTGAGCCTTGAAATGGAGTTCAGGGAAGTCAGTATTGATTCCTGAAATGGAGTTTAGGGTAGTAGTAATGAGCCCAGAAATCCATTTCAGGGAAGCTTGATCCCTGAAATGGATTTTAGGGAAGCTTGAGCCCTGAAATGGATTTCCAGGAGGGCCCTGAAATGGGTTTCAGGGAAGCTTGGGCCCTAAAATGGATTTCCAGGAGGGCCCTGAAATGGGTTTCAGGGAAGTTCGTAGTATTGATCCCTGAAATGGAGTGCAGGGAAGTTAGTAGTATTGATTCCTGAAATGGAGTTCAGGGAAGTCTAATTTTGGGGCGACGGCGCAAGATCAAGGGCGGAGACAAAAAGTTGGGGGTAACGGCGCAAGATTAATGGCGGAGACAAGTTCGGAAGCGACGACGCAAGGTCAAGAGCAAAGGTATTCGTTCGGGAGCGACGGCGCAAAAGGGCGGTAACAAAAATTCGGGGCGACGGCGAAAGGTCAAGAGTGGAGATAATAAGTTCGGGAGCGACGGCGCAAGGTCAAGGTCGGAGACATAAGTTTGGAATGAAGCCGTCGTGTACGAAACACAAAAGCCTGTTATTCCGATCGTAGATCGGGGATTCGTCTAGTAATGCAATATTTGGCGTTACCAGCATGGGTTTTGAATGATTCCTTTCTATACAAGGTTTTTATTTTGCTTCTGCTTGGCTTTTCTATATTCACTATTACCTATGGACTCAAAACACAATTTATATACCTATATTATTTCCATGCAAGTTGCTTGACAAGTTCAGCTACACAGATCAGTGCTTGGCACTGATTCATGGGGCAGCTGGTCTATTCTGAAAACTATGCCAATAATGCCTGTTTTGTTGATGATTAGTGCAAGGACATTTGGACAATCTGCGGAATCTGGTCTGTTGATCGTAACCCTTGGAAACGGCCTTGTTGTAGATCGGAAGGAGAAAACAGTATGTTTAGATGCCGGCATCCAAAGAAGTTGTTTAAGGAGTTTGCATCAGGATTCTCGGGGGAACATATGACCTACTGCTTGCCACGTGTAAGTAACTTCGATTCCACGGAATCCGCACAACTTCACTTTATATCCATTCAGTATACCTACATAAATATGACAGATGATACATTCTCAAGTTATATGTACCTATGTAAATAGAGCATTTGGATAAGAATTTAAATATCTAGTTAGCTCGTGTGATTTGTGGCCCTAGGTGTTAAGAAGGAGGTTTGGGTTGTAGCTAAGGTCCCATACAGGGTTTCATGTATGATGTATGACTTTTGAGCCTCTCGTCTGTAGATTTTGAATACTGATAACTCACTGTGCTCGATATATCTAGAAGGTAGTATCCCCAAAATCAACGGCTTGTAATTAGTCGCCCCTCAAAATATTAGAGTTTTTTTGAATTTACATACACTTTATTTTTATCCATGGAAACAAATATTTTTTTTCAGAAATGAGGCTCAAAAGTCATTTGAATTTATATGGTCCTATTTCAAATGGTATTAAAAATTTGTTTAATTGAGGCGTTCGACTGAAATTCGGTCCCCTCTATATGAAACGGTTTTCAATTGTTTTAGAATTTTTGTGGCTTTAGATCGTACAGTAGATTTCAGATTTTACATGGTATTTAGCTTCCAATCATTGGATTATATATGTAATCTACGCCCCGACAGGAAGACGCAATGCACCTGTCGTGGAACTAAGTAAACACGTATTATCATTAAAAAGTGTTCCGTACACCGCTTCTGATTGAACCAGTTTATATAAGAAATGACAAGAACGTAAGGATTTGTGACGGACGGACAGGGTCATCCCATAAGACCCTTATGGTCTAAAACTTGGACTTTCGGGGTTACCTACCTATAACGAGCTTACTTATTTTGTGGTGTATGAATTAGTGTAGGTTTGCGTTTTAGACCAGAAGGGTCTTATGGGATGATCCTGTCTGTCTGTCTGTCTGTGTGTAATATTTTCTTAGACCAGCGCCAGCTGTATATTTGGATCCATCTATTTGTTGGCAGTAACGCTCTACACAAGGCGCGCCCATAAACACGTATAACCGGCAGCACATGTGCTTCATGATGTTCGTCTAATGTGTAGCCGTTTCAGGGGAAGCCTGATGAAGCAATTTTGCCGACCCACAAGAACACTTGGCTTCCAATTATACACGATGACCTGACCTATGCGCTGCACCAACAGCCAACATTTGCCTTTATTATGCTTGTAGTAACAAATAAGTGGGATGTGAATCCTTAACTCAACTGAACGTTTATAATGATATTTTTTTAATAAAATGACCAGAGATACATCGGAAAGCATTAAAGAGCGTAATATGCTACAGACCACCGTATTTATGAAAATTGGCATAACTGGAAGCAAGGATGAGCAATTGTAAGAAACATGGTGTATATATAAACACAATCTACCCGAAGTGCAATACAATATCAAAAGTGAAACTAACAGAACGCTTACAATGGATTTTTTTAGTGTACGCTAGTATTATGCAGATAAACCCTTCTGGTCACGAGCTGCGAAAGGCAGGTTTTTCTTTCTGTCGAGGTTTTCATTCTGTTTTGGATTGATCGTTCTAGATTCAGTAATTACGGGCTCAATACACGAACGTTATAATATTTTACCGTTCAAGTTGTTAGTTACACAGATCAGTGTTTGGCTCTGAAAATTAGTCTGGATATACCGCAATGCGATTTATCAGTATTCGCAATCCAAGCGCTCGCCTGAATCAACCACTTGCCCAAGAATCATGCAAAATTCTTCGTTAGTCTCGCAAGTGTATTCCGATTAACTTTTCTCTTTTCTGTGGATCAGCCAATCTTAAATCACAAAGTCACTGGAAATTTTATCCACCGTAACGTGACACATGATTCTTCCTCAAGCAGTTGACTGTTGGTTGACTAAACATAGCGGCTCAAACTCCCTGAATGACTTAATACACAGCTTCTACATAAGTGCATTTATTGTGTTTAAAACCGGAGACACGTCATATAACCGCGAAAAACATTAGCCAAGAAAGCTCACTAATTTAGGAACATTGAAGGTTAACAGTTGTTAAAAGTCCCGTGTGTTTTTACCTTTTTACCTGGTAAATGAATTTTAAAACGCGGATTTCATAGGCATTCCTCAGTTTTCTGGCTATCCGAAGTTCGATCAAAAGATCCATATGATCGTGCGAAATTAAGTTCCATTACATAATGGCATTGGTCATGCGTAATCTGCATTATCTACGCGGCAAGTGCAGTAGCTGACTTGGAAAAAACCCCATTGTTTTTATTAGCTACATACATAAATAAAAGGTAGTAACCGATAAACTGCAGGCATAGCAGAGGAAAAGCATCACCAAAACGATCTATAACACCACACCACCAAGAAACACTATGAAGCCAATGGATAAAACATTAGCAGTGGCATATTGTCTTCTTAGTCTGTAGCTGTCAAATCTGAAGCAAAGACTAATAGCGTGGTTGTACGTACACGTTTTAAAAGAAATGCAGCGCGATGAATGACTCCAGAATCACATTGCCTTGGTATGTAGCTGTCTTTGAGGCAAAAATGAATAGCGTGGTTGTACAGGGTGCCACATAATGATTTACCCCCTTAGTATTTGGTATATGGCCATGGCCAAAGAGCTCATAGACATGTTATACACCAAATTAATGCTAGTTTAATTGTGGATCTCATGGAACAATAATATTTGGAAATTGCTCGCGAGCGGCCGCTGCACAGCGCAAGGAAGAAAAAATGCCAGCGCTCCCCTTAATAATCCGTGTGCCCACCTCCTGCTCGTACGACGGCTCGTAATCGTGATACGCTAGAACACGAACTCTGTCCACAACCCGGTTTTTTCCACTGTCACCTAATAACCCGGCCATTGGATGCTATATTAACTATAAACTTAATACGAAATACTAAAACACTACTGTTGACTTTTATCAATAAATCACGTTTATCTTGGAGAATGTTAGCTGTTTTCGCGGCTAGCTAGAAGGATTCACAGGATTTAGCGGAAGTTCTAGACTTTTTTCTTCCTTGCGCTCTGCAGCGGCAGCTCGCGAGCAATTTCCAAATTTTATTGTTCCATGAGATCCACAATTAAAGTAGCTTTAATTTGGTGTATAACGCGTCTATGAGCTCTTTGGCCATACACGAAATACTAAGGGGGTAAATCATTATGTGGCACCCTGTACACTGTACATGTTTTAAAAGAAATGCAGTGCAATAAATATCTCAAGAATTACAGTAATAAACTACTTGCCGGGGACTGGACAGAAACATATGTACTTAGTATATGTATATGTACACACACAGTACCCTTAAGGAAACAACAGTGTCCTAAGGAAAGCAACAGTACTACACAGTGACCCTTAAGAAAGCAAGAGAACCCTTAAAGTACACAGTGCCAGTAAGAAGCAACAGTACCCTAAGGAAGGAACAGTCCCCTAAGGAAACTAGTGTCAACAGTTCCCTTAAGGAAGCAACTTCACCCGTAAGGAAACAACAGTACCCTTAGGGAAACAACAGTACCCTTAAGGAAACAACTGTACCCTTAAGGAAACAACAGTCCCCGAATACTAGTATGTAATCTTATAGTCAATATAATCTCCGTATTGGAATTGTACATATATTTGAATTATCATGCCAACCCACGCAAATGCAAGGTTGTTGTCAACAATGCGCGATCATGTTATTTCAATGTTTTTTTTTAAAAAGTCAATCTGGTCCTACTACGACAAACGAATACATACATGACAGGTATGCCTTGCAGGCTCTGGCTGCAATAACTTATGGTATTCTTGTGTGACGCTGATTTCGAAGCCGAAGGAACGTAAACTCGGTACGACGGCGCTGCTTCCAGTAAACAAGACCAAACGGTAAACCAGTTGAAGGGGCTGAAAGTTGTGAACCGGTCCGGATTGATTAGAGCAATTATAATTTATAATAGTGTTATTGCGCTTATCATGCACTCTGGAGTTTTATACTTAAATATCTTGGTTACATTTTCTTTAGGAAGGTAAGATGAGAAGAACAGCTCAAGACGAAGTAGAAGATGGTCATAGCGGACCAAACGCCATGTACTCTCCACGTGGGGAAACGGCTAGTCTCGCACAGCAAGAAATTCTAGAGCAGCTGACAAGAATTGCTGACCTCTTGGAGACAGCGTCTAAAAACAAGAAAACAACCAAATAATCACTACGTCCGAATTTCCCAGGATGTTTTAAAGCTAAGTTTAAAGATGTTTATGTTCTTGGGATGTAGCATTCAACATGTAAAGTAAAACGAACAAAACCATTAAACAATATCTAATATCTGGCACACAGTATTATCAATAAATGACTCCATATTTGCGTTGTTGTACTGTTTGGCATATGTCCGTGAGACCTTTACTAACGTGTTTAAAAAAACTATTGTTCTTTACACATTTTCATAACACAAATTAAACCGAAATTATAAGACGTTACGTTTAGGAAAAGTTTTAGTTTGATTTAAGTTTGAGCAGGCTACTTTATGTCGTACAAGCTAATCCGTCGCCTTTGGCTTCTGCTAACTGCGCATTTAATCACTACAAAACGAATGGCGGCTATCAAGTAACCATAAATTGATTAAATAAGATGGAGTAATTGTTAAAGAGATTGGAATGGTGGATAGCGCGTAATGCAAGTTTGTAATGCGATTATTGGAGCTTGAGATTTGTTGCAAGCAAAGCAGAGGCGGGAGTTGTTTGAATTTGAGTT
>JAQFXY010001292.1:0-11375 GCA_034693865.1 Ceratophysella sigillata | reverse complement strand
GAGGTCAATCAAAACCCCCCCACGGGGTGACCCTAAAAATTAGCAAAATTTTAACATATTTGTCATCCAAATCCGTTTAGTGGATTCGGAGGAGATAGAGGACAAACATCCAGACAAAGGAACAATTTTATGGTATAGATTCTGACTCTGCTCTATTTTTAGAGATCTCAATCTCAATCAACCCACATCTTGTCAGGATTCTCCAGTTCCAGCAGGTTCGAAAAGTTCCAGCAGGAAATTGCCTATCGCCCAAAGAGAGAATTTAGAGTAATTCTGTATTACTCCTTTTCTGATGAAAATCTGTCAACTCTCTTCCTACACGATACGGTAATATTTAGTGATTTAGGTGCAATTGAGCTTGGCGAATATTACCTGTATGTCACAATCAGAATTTGTTCAATTTACTGTACTTAATTGAATTTGTGGAACTGATACAATATGTATCAAAAATAGAAATGGCAGACACTTTTATGTTTATCTACTTCTACTACCTGTCTACGCTGGATTTAATTATACCTATTTCGAGCATATATAAATATACAAATATAATTTATTCAATTTACTGTGCTTAATTGAATTTGTGGAACTCATAAAATATGTATCAAAAATAGAAATGGCAGAAAAATTTATGCATATCTACTACCTATCTACGCTGGATTTAATTATACCTATTTCGAATATATATAAATATACAAATATAATTTGTTCAATTTACTGTACTTAATTGAATTTGTGGAACTGATATAATTATAATATGTATCAGAAATAGAAATTGGAAAAAAAATTATGTTTATCCACCACCTATCTACGCTGGATTTATTTATACCTGTTTCGAGCATATATAAATATACAATATTTCACAGACATAAGTATGCTAGGATTTGCCGCTGAATATTCCCTCAAAGTAATAGTTAGCTGGGCCTTTCGGGATTTATTCATAATTCGAGTTATATTAGGAGTTACGGACCACCCGCGATGGAAAACTTTTTATATATATTCCCTGCCCATATTCCAAGTTACCTCACTTCACCTTACCAAAATAAATTACGTTTTTATTTAGCATAAACATGAATATGTAAATAAGTACTTGATTATGATTATGAACGCTTCTTCAAACCATTTAATGATAAACTATAAATAGTTTTTTCACGTGGAACTTTCTCCTACAACCGAATTTTGATATGGCATAAGTACTATTTTGCTTGAGTATGTATAGCATAGTTTGTAAAATGAAAACTATCCATAGGAAATGTGTAAAATGTAATAAGAACGGTAAATACATAAAAAAACCTTAAAATATGGAATTTGCACTTGTAAGTGCTCCTGTGACAGAAGATATGAAATTGAAAATCTGAGACGCATCGTAAACTGCTAAAGGGCAGGCCTGGCCTAAGTGAAAGCTGTATACCCAGTAAGTACATACATACAACACTTATAAACCAAAGTGAAAGGGTTTAAATCTGGGTTCAAGGGTGTTCCTTTCACTCTTGGTCGTGACTTGGGTTTTGGTTTATGGCAAATGCACGGTATGGATTTTGAATTGAAATGCCAAATTCTGGGCCTTCGTGGTGACGAACTGGGCTGGCTGATGACATGCCTCACCGCTCCTTAAACTCGATTCTGATGGGAAAGCCTAAAGGATCGAATAAAGTATAGTGCTTTTATGTCATGCCACACTTTCTGTTCTACGAAAATATTTACTGCAAACAAATTCTTATGTCAAAGATTCCTCGAAAAAATTAACCGAATAAATCTACTTTCGACTAACTTTACCTAACTTATTTCGTATTTCGTATTAAATATTAAATCGAATGACAAGCTAGCCAGCTGCGCATAGCCCACAAATCCCGGTTTGAGGTCAAAGGGTAAACACATAGCTTTTTCAAGGAAACTTCCGGAGGTGAATTTTTCCACTTTCCTCAACTCCCGTTTCTTAGCATCAAGCCTTTCCTTTTTAACCACAATAGGACCAAGCTGGAATACTGCAGGAAGCGGAAAATGGGGAAACACAAAGGAACCCAAGCTCTCAGCCTTCACCTTTCTGTTCATCGGATTTTACCAAAGCGAGGCAGTGGAACAATTCCCATTTTACATGGGCGGGCCGCGTGGGCAAGAGTCAGACAGTAACTTTATTATTTTTAACAATGCAGGCTGAATTGAAATATTGGTTATAGACTCCGTCCGTTTTGTCTACTTCCTCGGCCTGAAATAGTTGCCATCATTATATTGTATTGTAAATGGAATAAAATAACATGGGGAACTACTCCCATGTACATCCAATAACAATAGTTCACCTTGACGTTGACTTTACTTTCTTCCAAGTTTCTAAAATATCATTTGACCGCACATGCGGAAAAACTTGGTTATTTAAAGAAACATGCACAACTTCTCACAGCAAATTCAACATCAGGTTAGTTATAGAAAACCAGCTAAGAGATGCACTTTTTCCAATACGTTTTCTATCGGGACGAGAAGCGCTAGTAAGCTACATGTTTCGGTCTTTAATTCCTGGAGTTCCAAGGATTCGTGAAATCTCTTGGAGACGCTCGCTAGAAAATTTCATACGTCAACGCGTTTATGGGCTGGAGAAAAAGTGCCACTTGTCTATATGTTAAATTTTACACTATGGAATTATACTAAATGTGTAACTGTTACTATTTTTGTCGTAACATTTAACTTCAAAGTAAAACATTGACGTGCATACGTTATTATCTAACTCTTTAGTGGCGTATAACACGTTATGACAAAGAAAATCAAGCAACCGCACATTTATATCCCACAAACCATAAGCCTTTTGAACTTCTGGAAAGGCCAGTTATTAGCTCATTAGCTCTAATTCTATTAACTGCCCAGTTTTACGTGGCCAGCATCAGCCTGGTATTTACTTACCCGGGTAGAAATACGAATACTAAACCAAAATTTCGAAATTATTCAAGTGTTTAATACAATTCTTCGAATGGCAATCATTCACTATTTGCCATCAAGCCAAACAAAAAACATTGCAAAAACTACAAATATACAATAAAGTGTGCACCAAGGCGTGCAGCAGAGTATTTTCTGCATCCACGCTGTATGATAAATCCTGACAAAGGAAAAACTTTTGATACACAATTACTAAAAATAGGCACATGATTGAAAACATTTCCAAAATCACAATACAAATGCGGAAAAGAAGAAGAAGCATATTCAACTAAAAATAGAAACCTTTGTAGCATGCATTCAACAAAACGTGTGTATCACTAAGGATCAATCAGTCTGCCAAGTCTGGTTCTGCTCACACGCTACGCTAGACAATGCGTCGCCTCAAAAGCAGATCTGCCCATTACCCAGACTTCATCATGAAGAATCTATATCTCAACTCATTATTTCCACAGGCGACTGAGTTGCAATTAAAGGAGACACACTAGACGCCTGGTGCTTGAGTGAGCTAGAAAGGCTAAAGGTAAAGAAGAAAGTCAGGCCTATTTTGGGACTATATGGATGAAGAGCGGAAGTTTTCCTAAAGCGTGCTTTCCCTTATGATCCAAATGATTTGACGAAAGAGCAGCGGGAGCACCTTTCCCCCAAAGTGAAAGCTAAAAGTACAAGGACCCGTCCAGTCTAAAAATAGAAACTCGGAATCTTCCTCCACTCAACTCTCAGCAAACAGTCAAGACGTAGGGAGGCCCGAATTTGGGTCTAGTCATGACGTAATAACCTCATTCCTCTCGTCATGCACTTCAGAGCACGTGGAAACTTCCCTTAAGGTTGTGAGACAGTCCGAGTGAACGCAAATGGTCAAATATTGCAGAATTATTAACCCCAGAAACAGTGCAATGTACTGGACCTAGAATAAGAGCATGGGTCAATCGGCTGAATTCCAACATTACATACTGCAGGAATATTGAGCATATTAATTGTAGCTCAATATTAATTCAGTTGATTTGGCGTACGCCAACGTTCCACGGAAGCTTAGTGGCTTGTATACCAAAGTTATAACCGGACACATACAGAGATAGCAGATTGTCCTGATTGGAATATGACATTCTGCCATTGTTACGTCACTAAGGCGACTCGGGGTTTTTCCTAGATCTCGAGTGTCAAACTTGAAACTCAGGTCAATCATGAATGTTGAAATTGAATCTTTCAAAATCAAATCAAAAGCCAGAATTATTATTATTCAAAATTAAACCAATTAAAAGCCGAATAAAAGCTTCCGCCAGATATAGGTATGACAGTTACATGCGTACGTTCAGAAATACATAAACCACAGGGATATTAAGCTCGTTATATTTATTCGGTGAAGGACATTAAACTGAAAGCTTGTGATTTACAAGTTACAAGTGTGGTACGAGTCATCTAAGCGGATAAGTGCCTATTGAGGCGTGAATACAAATAATTAGTTGACACTATGCATTTCCCCCTTAATCTGAAATGCCAATTCGGTGATCCTGAATCTGAACTTTTGCATCAAAGAGCTTTACGGAAATTATCGACATTGCTGTTACATATATGCATTTGAAATTAGCCTTTCACACATATGCATGGCAGGTTACATTCTATTTATAGAATTATGCAGGAATAACTTGAATTGCATCTTAATCAGTGTTAAATAATATTTGATGTTCTCCAAGGTTAAACGTGGAGCGTTGACACTCCGCCTTTGCATTTTAATTTGGGTAATGTACTTTGTACTTTGGTGATGTGTAACAGTGCAAAAGTTGGTTCCTCTAGGGGTTTCTATGTTTGAAATCGGTGTCACGGGAACTGGACTTTATCTGAATCATTACTTACGAAACAGGATATATGTAGCACCTCGATTGCTCAATGTAATTGAACGCTGCATGTTTAGTTTATGCTAATTTGTGTTTAATTGGGGGAATCTTGATAATAACTTTGTTCGCAGCCACTTGACTCAACCTCAACCAACCAAGTGTTTTAACCCATAACTCTCCGTTGGTGTTTCCTGCCCGCAAAGGAAATGGAAATGGAATGATAAGGAAATGTAGCTTATTCAAAAAAGTGAATATAAATGTAACCATTATTTAAGTCCCTCACAATCTGATGACCTCAAGTCTTATCTTACTCAATATTTTCACCTATAACGAGCATATTTATTTTGTGGGATATTTATTTATGTAGGCATATCGTACATATTTCTGTCTGTCGAGGTTTTCATTTGGCTTCTGATTGATTGTTCTAAATTCAGTGATGATGGGCTCAAAACAAGTTACAGTAGATGTATATTTTCGTGCATGTTGTACCAATTCAGTTACACCGAGCAGTGGTTGGCACTGATTCTTGGGCCAGCTAGTATTACACATCGTGAAATATTTGGACTTATGTCGAACTAATAACCAGCAGTTCATAACCAAACGATAATATTTTTGGTCATAGATACATTGCTGTGTGGAATTAGAGGCGTTGATGAACTTTGATTCGTCAAAGTCACAAACCGACTTTATCGGTCTTTCGTCGTCACTAGAGTCTAGTTGTACACAACCTTAACAGAAAATAGCATATGCTTGGGACAATGAGGTAGAAAATTCAGCATTGGACTGGTTGGCAAAAACCACGATTCTTTCTATACAGAATATAAGGATAATTAAGGCACCACCTGTGTGGTACAGTGCGTCGAATTCAAAGTTAACTGATTGTAGCTTTTAAGCGTAAAACTTGATAATTTAATATAGTCAGTCAAAACACTATGTGAGTGTAAGTGCAACGCTCATATAATTGTCTGAAGCTTTCATAACGATTTACTCAAGGCGAGACTAAGCCTACCATCGAGTGAAATTATAGATGTTACAAGTTGCTTTATTTCAATATTTAGCCTCACAGTCTTGTACTACTGAAAAGCTTACAATTATATACACAATTATACATTGATAAAGCTAAATAGCAGGGTGGTCATGTACACAAAAATCCCTACGAGTAACCTATTCGCAGCACCGCATATGCAAGTACTTTGATCAATGCATCGACAGTTGCATGCTGCCCCTTCACAACCGCAGCTTACAAATTCTCCCCCCTTATCCTCACAATCAGCCTTACACTCCTGGCAGTAAGCAGAATCTTCACCTTCAGATCCTAAAAATCATTTGAATGATTACTTTACAATGTTAAGAGGTAGTAATTTTCAATTGTGCAACTACCATTTCTGTGACCCGAAGGACAAAATTCCTGAACACGAATCTTCATTACGTACAGGTGATGTTTCTCATTTTCCGTTACATCGAACGGCGCAGGGTGAATTCTATTTACATGTTTGCCTTGATTGCAATCACAAGTAGTATCAGTGGTACAGCGACATCTGCAGCTCCCGCTCAGACAGTTACAGCTCACAAACTCTCCTCCATCTGCCAAACAATCCGTTTGACAGTCTTCACAGAAGGAAGCCTTTGGTTCTATGTAAACTTGTTCAGGACCTATTTTATATTTAAGAATTCAGTTTTCATGATACAACGTTTCAATGGTTACAATAATGGTATTTACCACTTGATTCAGCAAGACACCCTTGATAAGTTGTGAATGTCTCCACAACTGATGTTATTTTGCCTTGCACGCTCACAAAGACAATCAACACAAGAGCCAACGTCTTAATTAAATCTGACATTTTTGGATTAAATAGTTTATAAAAAAATTTGGACAATGTTAGAATCTTGACACGTAAATATCAGTAAATAAAGAATAAATTGTGTTAAAGGGTTGTTAGTAAAACTATGCTATTTATACATCCATTACAAGGTTTTAGGCCCATCAAAATGCTTCTAGTTTGTCGTCTATTGCAAAAACCATAAGTGCGTACTTCAAACATATATGCATATAATTAAATAAAATCAAGTTGATAGTAAGCGTTAGAGTATTACAAAATATGACAAAAATTGTGAAATGCACTTGTAAAATGCACTTGTGAAATGCACTTGTGAAATTGCGCAACTTCGGATCGGAACAGGTTAATTGCACAATGTATGTTTTAGTTCCGTTTAAGCTTACCACTCGATATTTCAAGAGTTTCATCACACTCCTAATTCAGTTCTTGAAGTATAACTGACATTTATTTGAAACTAAACGACGACATTATCGCAAAAAACCTGCCTTCGGCAGCTCGGGACCAGAAGAGAGCGGCAGTAACGCAGAGCGAGCACACCCGATCCCGTAGAGAAATGAGATCACACAAACGTTCAGGTAGTTTTTTTCAAAAATACAGTTAATTTTAAAAACTAAGAAATATCATCAAACGAGACTATATTAATTTACAGAATAGCAGTTCAAAACCCATGTGAATTTACATACAATAAATTTTTATTTGCAATTTACATTTACACTTTTTTTTCTGTTTGGATAACTAAGAGTTTCTCTTTGCCACCCATGGAAACAAATGTTTGTTTTTAGAAATGTCATTTGAATTTATATAGGCCAATTTTCTATTGGCACTTTACATTTACAATATTTTTCTGAAAGTGAAAGATGTAAAAGGTTCAACCAACGAAACGATTTTTCTACAGAGTTGATGCCAAAAAGTCGTTTGAATTTATATATGGCGCTTGCGGTAATACCAATTTACATTCCAAATATTCCAAATTTTCATATTTTCCTGATTTCCACCATTTTAGATATCCTGAAAATATAAACTGATAATAAATATTTTTTAAATACTATTCATCCTAGTCGTTCAGTTGAGTTTAGGATTTAAATCCCATTTATTTTTTACTACAACTATAATACAGGAAATTCCTGGCTTTTGGATCAGCGCATAGATCAACACACTAAATTGGAAGCCAAAGTGTTCTTGTGGGTCGGCAAAATTGCTTCATCGGACTTCCCCTGGAAGGGTTACACATTTGACAGCTGAAAGCACATGCATCAAGCAGAGCTGATATGATGTCGCAGCTCCTGTATAAATGTCCTGTAGATTGATGTACACTACTACCGTTCCAATCTGGCCATAAGAACATTGAGTTCGGAGTATTGGTTTGGCCATTTTCGTACTAGATCAAGTAAAGATAATTTCAATCTCTCCAATTGATTGAGCCTCTGCTATGTCAAAAAATCCTAATTTGTTTATTATTTCAGCTGCTCATTAGATATCTGATTTATAATATGTAGCATTTTAAAATTTAATCGCACCATTTTATTAATTAGTTGCTTTTTGAATTACCCGATTTAAAAATTGATTTTGGCAGTATAATCAGAAAATTCAATGTTCAAATGATTCCGCGTGCCATTAAACTATTTTTCCAATTCTCTACGAATATATATATATCCACGAAATTCAAAAAAACTTTGATTCAACTGACAACCCTAACCAAGCCAGAAGCAAAGAACCAGGCAGGAAATAAAGTAGAGCCTGGGTGCGTAAAGTGCGTGTGCGTGCCCGAACTCCCCAAATCCCAACCAAGAACCAGGCACCCAGCCAAGAAGGCCTACGCAGTTTCCCATTCACAGTTTCAGACTGGAGAGAAATCGATCTTTCCCAGCCCATTCACCTCCTTCCACGCACTTTTCCCACACGCACTTTTCCCATACGCAGAACTAGCCGGAGATTGTACGAAGGAAGAACCCAGCAGACCGATTTTTGGCTGGATGACGCTCTCGTTTTGCAAAAGGGGATGAGGTGACGCAGGAACTGGGAGCAACGAACTTTGGAATTGGCATAAATGCCCAAACCGTATAGTGCGTATAGTGCGTTTCCCGCTTCTACGCACTTCTCCTTATGGCTCTCGCTATGTGTTGGCATTTCAATGTGGACCACTTGGCAAAAGGTGAGAGGTGAAAGACGAAATTTTTGGCACGGACCTCGGTGTACACATTCGTTTCTACAGATCTTGAGTCTTGGACGGTCTTTCACAAAAATGCATAGATTAAGCTTAAAAATACTGAATTTCCAATATAATTTTCTAAATAAGCAATAAAATTATACGCGCTTACCTATTAATTATAATAATTTTTAATTTGCATGAAAAATATTCTATGCCCATTTTTGTAAAATATAAAATATATTTACAAAATAACACAGCGTTACTTATCCAAATTTTAATTAAGCCTTCAGTTGCATGGGCATGATGAATGATTACCATAGCAAAGTATAACTCGCTCGCACGTTGAAAGCTTAATTAATTTGTCTAGTGTTACTTAAGTTTGTCATGTCTAATTCTGTAATGCTGTCAAATATATTTAAGTGTTTACTTATCGAATGGAATTTCCCGACAAAAAGTTATGCATAAAAAATTCTAATCTGCAAAAGCTCGCTCAAAAAAATTTATTAAAAAAAGTTCGGCCTCAAAAGATAAATGGATCGAATAAGTTGATCCAATAAAAATACGTTTGGTTAGCCTAGCCTAACTTTGCTAAATTAAATTCAATTAAATGACACGATATCAGACCTAGCCTAACTTAACTAATCATAACTTACCTTGATTTAGTGTGTGAGGTTAAAAATAGGCTTTCCGATGGAATATTTTTGGGGAAAGTTCTATTATTTAATTTAAATGGAATATACGGATGTTAGAACGAGAGATTTGGGAAAGTTGTAAACCGCGAACCGCGTGAACACCATGCAAATATTTTCGAATGATGACGTATTTTGTATATATTGCGATTCAACGTATAAATCTATTTATTTGTACGTTTGTAGCAGAATGTTGATCAACAACCAGGACCAAGTACATAGTACATGCAAATATTTGCTCCACTTTCTACAATAGAAGAAATATTCATAACTTCAAAGCCTGCATCTTTCTCCAGAAATCCAGAAATTAGGACGAAATTAACTTCTCTGACGTGCATTTTATTTTCATGTTTCCACCCATTAAACAGCGATTTACAGTATCTATTATTAGCCCATTTTGAGTGAAGTTGAGACTTGAACGGTCTTAAATTAGCAATTTATTCTAAACAAACCGCTAACTATATTGCCTATATTTTCTCAAAATGATTTACATTATTTACGTTTCCCACAGCACATATAACATAAACATAAATCTTTGTCTTGAGCCTCAGCTCTAAATTCTATTTCTAGTTCAGAATGAATAATTAGTATCATGCAGTACGTCGTTTCCTTCCGTTCCCACCAGTACGCTCAAATAGTCAGCCTTCATAAAATGCTAATATTACTCAAGTACATTGGTTGGTTGGGTTGTAGGCGGAACTATTTGGATACGGCGGAGTAGCATAACTCAAGCCCAAACGCTATAACATATATCTGTCAGCATTGTCTCAGGTTTATAACACGTTTTTCTGTTTGAAAGCCAAACCAACGTCAAGATAGTGTCGAATGTCGGATGATGTTGTTGTTTCGGAGAGCCCAACCTCTTCAGTAGTGAATTATTCATAAGTCAGAATCCAATTACAGTTGGGCTTGTTAATCCGACCCCAGCAAAACTTGACACTGCCCGGATAATTCATATTACTCAATTTTCCAGGGAGACTTAAAAAGGGTATTTGACATTGGATCCCGGGATCCGTAGACAGTTCGAAATATCCCGGAATTTAAAAAAAAAATCAGAAAATTTTGTACTGAATGTACTGAACTTCCAAATTTTGAGTCGAATATTCTGTGATATTGTAACAATAGAACAAAAAATATTGTTGAACTTTTTTTTAGAATTTTGTAAATCTAGGACAAAATTCTTTAACGTTATACTATATACAGTTGCAATATGTAATAATTCTCAAAATTCACCAGAGTATGGCCTAGCTATTAGCTATGGCCAAATCAAAAAACTTATATTTTAATGCATCTGCGATATTGAATAATTTTATGTGTAAAACTATTGCTCCGTAAACTTTGGAGAAACAATAACTCCCTAGCTCCAAAAATGATGCTAAAAACTAGATAGGGATTTTTGCGGGATCACAATCTGTTGTGTTTATTGTGTGCTTTGTATGAAGTCGGAAACTCAAGTAAATTGTCGAATGTCTGTTTCTGGACAAGTAGCAGAAACAGAAAATAAATATTGCTTATCAGTTAAGATATAAATAGACGAGACTGTTACCCGATCTACGATCCGGGGGGAAAGGTCAAGGGTCGAAGAAAACTTCCACGGTATGACCCTAAAAATTAGCAAACTTTTAAACTATTGGTCATCCAAATCGGTCTAGTACTTTCGGAGGGAATTCGGGGAAAAGTTGTTGACTCCTTGGCGCCCCTGGAAATCGAATTTAGGATTAACCCATTTTAAGAGTGTGTTCCCCATGATTCATACACCCGTAGGTACACGAATCGCAAATTAAAAAGCGAGGTATATTTTTGACCCTTTGGTGCCCCTAGAGGTCAAATCAAGGGTCAATTGAAGCCAACACGATTTTCCCCGTGATTCTGACACCCGTAGCCACACAAATCGTGAATAATAACTCAAGGTCACATTTTGACCTCAATGTATGGTTGGTTTATT
>JAQFXY010001291.1:0-11381 GCA_034693865.1 Ceratophysella sigillata | reverse complement strand
GGTTGCATTCCTCGTTGTAAAGCTCTTACCGGCTTGTCAATTCGGTGTGAACCTCACTGAGCCAGGTGCTATTATGTAACTTATTCAGCCTGTTATTCTGGCAATGTGTGTAGCTTCTTGGAGTTCTCTGTCAATTCCTGCTCGTCGAATACGGTTCGACCTACGCTATCGACTTGGGAGATAGCTACACAGAGTTCTTGGTTTCCGTTTCCTCGTGCTTGATGACCACAGTACTACTTTTGGCTTGTTATATTCTATCCAAAAATTCATATCATCTCATTCGGTCGTCAATTTTTGTAAGAATTTTGTAATTCAAGTGAAACTAAGGCTATGCACCATAAGGCTGCAATTAATTGTCAATTATTTGCAAACAGGAAACGGCATTCAACATTGTGGCAGCCTTTCTTTACATATCTTCATCATCCTATTTAGCCTTCGCAACGAATACCAGACTCTATCACCGTGTTGCTCACTTTACACTACTTTCCAGTCTTTCCAGCATCACAGCTGCCTACGTAAGTAAATGTTAGCACTTATAAATGCTGGAATATGCTACTATTTAATTACATATTTGTTCCGTTTTCTAGACTTTAGGATTTGTAGCCGGAATTGTGCATGGGATGGACGCCTACCAATCGTACAAGAGCTCATCTGGATTATGTTAAATCGCAATCAATGATTGTGTAAATAGTAAGAGTTTTTCCAAATTGATCCCCAGGTACAACATTTATTGTGTCGAGGTACTTCAAACATGTTCAAACATTAAGATTTTTGATAGCATAATTATGTACAAAGTAAACCCATACATTTTTGGAAAAACGGATTGTCGTTTACGAGCACTTTTATTTGTTGGAATGGATTGTCATTGGTCCAATATTTCAGAGCAGGAATGTCGGTTGCAAGGAAGAAGGAATTGAAGGTCAAAATTCAAAACTCGAGTACTGTATAAAACGTTAAAAATCTGTTAAAAAAGTCATAAAAATGTTCCTTGTCAACTCATACAATTATAGTGGCTCCTGTATGAGTAAGGAATGGGGTTTCAGTCCACATATAAAAGGAATGAAAAATGGAAAGTCTGATCAAACTATGTAATTCATAAAATAAGCTTACACTATACAAAAATTAAAATTGGCATTGGTCAGTAAAATGGAAAATGGTTCCCTGTGAGCCTAGACAATTTAAAAATTGCATCGATCCATCACAATTGCCAAGAGAGCCATCCGAACATACATTCCAGCTTCGGCCTGACGGAAGTAGGCTGCACGCGGATCCGAGTCAAATTCAGAACTAATTTCGAAGACTCTTGGAAGTGGATGCATCACGATCATTCTTTTCTTGGCGGCAGTCATCAGTCGTGGAGTAACAATAAACTGGCCGCAAGCCTAAAAGTAATCAAAGATTAAGATCAGTAAGTTTTGGAATACTTGTATCTCTTAACATTACAGAACAGATTTTGGTGGTTCACCTTATCGTAATCTTCTTGCGAAGCAAAACGTTCTTTTTGAATCCTCGTCACATAAAGTACGTCTGTGTCTGGAAGCGCTTGTTCTAAACTGAACATGGATTCCTGCAACCGATTGAACCACACATTAAGCATAAACTAGTATATCAAATAGTCATAAAATAAGGCTAAGTTGAATTTGTACCTGCGAAATTCCTCTGGATTTAACCAGTTCAACAATATTAGCTGGCATTTCCAAGCCTTTGGGAGAGACGTATCTCAATTTCACGTTGTAGAGTGTCAAAATTCTAAAATACAAAATACCCCACGTGTCAATAACATGATTTGCCTAAATTCGATAATCAAATAATTACTAATTACTTGAGATAGAGCTTACTTTGCAAGGGAATGAACAGTTCGTCCGTGCTTCAAATCCCCGACCATGGTGATCGTGAGCCCATTTACAGTTCCAATTTCTTCACGAATTGTGAACACGTCCAAAAGGGCTTGAGTGGGATGCTCTCCAGTCCCATCTCCAGCATTGATCACGGGTTTCCTACACTTACTTGCGGCTCGCTAGAAAAAACAATTTATGTATGAAATCAATCTGATCACGAAACTATCTGAAGACTTTTAATCAATTATTGCTTACCGCACAAGCACCAGGTTCGGGATGTCTTAAGACTACAACGTCGCTGTATCCATTCATCGTAACAACCGAATCTAATATCAAAAGTTGTGATTTCAGAACATGCAGAACAAACCAGGACTATTCAGTTCTATGTCAAGCTTTGATAATATCTTCCTTTATTCAGGCTTCCACGTAATTATATGTCAACAAGCAAGATTTTCTAATTATAAAAGGAATATTTGACTGGCGCAGGACCCAGCGTGAGTTACAAAACAAACTTAGCATAATTGTGCAACTGTACTTCTGCGAAATTCTGGCCTTAGAGCTGTAAACTGTAAATCAGACTTGTACACTGAAATTCGAGATAAAAATGGGTTTGCGGTGTGAACATTATATTGCTCGTGGTTTTGTAAGTCGCTTTGGATGCTGCGGCAATTGTTTTTAAGACAGAACAATACATACCTTCTAAGGATTCTCCCTTTTGGGCTGAAGAAGTAGACTCGTTTATTTGAATAACTCGAGCTCCAAGGCGTTGAGCAGCTGCTGAGAAACTGCAACTAGTCCGAGTACTTACTTCGTAAAATATGGAAGCCATTACTTTGCCCTATTAACAAAATCACACAAAAATTACATAGATTCCAGTTAAAGGCCTAGCAAATTAAATAGGTTCAAGATGAACTTACACGAAGCACATTATCCAGAGGTCGATCCTTATGAACTGCCACACGGAAGGCTTGAGCCAAATTAAAAATGGCGTTTAGTTTAGTCTTTGTGAACATGTCCACTTTGAGAATATGGCGACCAGCCATGCTCTTCATAACTTCCAAATCCGGAATAGCACTTGGAGTGAGTGCAGGCGATGGCAGCGGACGAGGAATAGTGGAGACTGCAGGCGATGGAGCTGGGCCATTTGTCACTGAAAGAGAATCCGAATGTGCAGTTGCAAGCAATGAGGCCTGCTGAGCCGAATAGCTGGTTAAAACGGGTGAAATTGAGCTTCTGGGTCTTGATGGAGGACGAATTGTCGGGCTGTGTCTGGGAATAGGACTATTCGTTGGAAACAAGTCAGCATATTCTGTACAAAACAAATCCAATCAAATAAGTTCATGAAGAAAAATTATATTTGAGTAAGTATTTAGGTACACTAAATTATTTACCAGACTGATCAAATTCATCTCCGGCTCCACATGCCACAACAAGCTCCTTGCTTAAGTGCGATCCTAATTTGCTTTGCATAGAAGTGCGTTCAAAATTGAAGGATTCTTTTGGCAGAATTCCGACCGTGTTCTAAAAACGATTAAATTAATTAAGAACTGCTTAAACAAAAGGAAGTCAAATGCAATTTTCGAGCAACATTTACCTGTGTTGGTTGCGAGAGTTGCAATTCACGTAAGTCAATTCCATATCCAGGTGCAATTAGGACCTGACCGTCTACATAAGCCACTTCTCCACGAAGAACGACTCTGCAAATAGATCCGGTTACCTTGCGGCCATTAAAGGGAGTCCAATTACATTTTGTGAATGTATTCTTGTCAGATATTTTCCATTTTGAGCTTAGGTCCACCTTTTAGAGCGAGTAAACGCACATTTACATATACAAGCAACCCTAAAATTGCTTTGGAACACTCCTTTATTTTGTCCTAAAACTAACCTCGACATATGTATTGGGCTGATCAGGAAGATTGAAGATTCTCTTGGGGTTCGCATACAAGCGGTTGGTGACATCTTCCAAAGTGAGTCTTCCTTCACTTACTGCGGTAAGCAGCAAAGGCAGCATTGTCTCTAGTCCCGGGAATCCTAATAAATTACATGAATTTACTTGAGATACACAAAATACAACGTGCAAGAGATTAAGACATTGGGGTGATAATTATTTACCTGGTGGTGCCTTTTCAGAAACTTTTTCGTCCAGAGTGTGAGGTGCTGTTCAGAAATTCGTAAATGATTCGGTTAAAAAAACAGAGCCAATTACTATACTGAGTAGTTCAGGATTAAGATAAATACGAACCATGATCTGAAGCAAAACAGTCAATCACATCCAAATTTTCCCACAGTGCATTCTGATCGTCTTCGCTAGCAAGAGCAGGGCAAACCTTAATTTTACTTGGACCCAAATGAACTATGTCCTTTTGCGTAAGAAAGAGGTGATGCGGGGTAACTTCACAAGTAATAGGTAATCCCTGATGAAATTCAAAAGATTATTATATACTTTGCCAACAGCATTTGATTCTTTGGACGTATGATTTTTACCTTCAGCTTTGCAGCTTTGATGAGCTCAATTTCTTCTCGCAAGGAAACGTGACAAATATGTACTGGACGATTATGGAGAGCAGCAATCAAAATGGCTGCCGCGCAAGTCTTGCTTTCAGCGTGCACACAAAGTGGAATATTGGATGGCCAATGGATGAAGTGCTGAAAAAACATATTCCGAAAGTGTTCAATTATCGAAGGAGTGAAACAAGGACAGAAATCGCGATTAGTTATTTGCTTTAAGCTGTGCCAAAACTGGAGCGGTGCAGAATACAGAGAAAATTTACCCGTTCCTCTCTGGATTCCGCACCTTGGCATAGTATGATAATAGTATGCTTAGTACCTTTGACCAAATACCAATGTCATCCATTTTTAAGGTACTGAAAGTATCGTTTAGGTACAACTTGAGCCCAGCAACAAGAGGCGCAAGTTCCGGAATTTCCTGGAAATTGCTCTTCGTTCCACCCATGAAGAGAGCGTAGTCGCAACGAGCACTCTTTTTGGCAATTTCTTTGACCATAGCCAGAGTTGCCTTATCGGTGACAGAGGGTTGAGTATTCGGCATGACACAAATCATCGTAAATCCACCAGCGAGTGCAGCCGCGGTCCCAGTTGAGAAGTCTTCTTTATGTGTTGCACCTGGTTCTCGCAGATGAACATGGACGTCAATCAAGCCTGGAAGTCTTACAGTATTTCTGGATGAAATACAGTCAATGTGCGGCTTTACTGTAGGTGAGTGTCGGCCGATTTTTCGTAAAGCCTAAAATCAAGTAAAACATAAATCTTAGTTACTGTGTAAATGAATTATTGGAGAATTGATAGAATTGAAATTGCATACATCGCATGGAGATTAAAATGGTTTGGAACGAAGTATAAAAGCTTAATTTCATAAATACGCATAAATCAGCCGTGCACATTTTCCGTTTAGAATATCGACATACGTTAGATTGCAATCATGCCATGATCTAACCAATTATGAATCATGCAGCTTGGAATCAGGATGTTGGACGTTGTTTTATAAAACTTAAACCCAATCGGTGACGATGACGAATACGATTACTATATCTCAAATTGAATTTATTGGATCTGAAGTGTACAAAACTATTTTTCATAATTACTAACATGTCAAAGCTATGCCGTCATCCACCATCGTATTTTAAAAGTTAGTTATCACATAGACAGATTAGAATATTCACGAAATACGCCATCGATGCAGTTTGTACGTAAGCATTCATTAGATGTACTATGTAGAACTTGACCCATGAGTTGGTAAGTAAATAGCAGACCAAATCGACGCAATATGTAGAAAACAACGGGCATGAAATATTTACACAGAACCGTCGTATACTAAATAATTACACATTCGTTCAATATATTATTTTCACGTCGATAATTGTTTGACTTTAGAAAGTATGTTCCATCAAATACATTGTTATGTAGACATAAGTAAGCGATTAGATACTGAAGCATAGGTAGCAATATAGCATAGCATAGCAATACTGAAGCATAGGTAGCAATATAGCATAGCATAGCAATACTGAAGCATAGGTTTATCATATTTGCTTTTTTCAATCAAATATCGGAGCGACGGCTTCAGAAATAGTTTCGTAAGCGACTTCAAACAATCTCTGCAGATAAGGCGACCTAAGGCAAAAATGTACAATGAAGCAATTATCAGAACCAATACAAGGAAGTTTGGATTAGCGTATTGAGCATGAACAGATGATTTACTTAGAGTGTGCCAGAGCCGTTTCTAGAGCTCGAAGTCTAGGTTTCCGTAAATTATCTCTGGAAATTCGTCCAATGAACATGAGTTCCGTCATGTAGACATCCAATTTCTGAGAAACTGCTTCAGTAAGTTTGTACTTGTCTTCTTGAGCCATCCGGGCGCAAATGTCAATGCTGGCATTCACCATCGTTTCGTAGAGCGCGTAGGCATATCCATGACTTTCGGCACACCCTTGAACGGAAGCATCTGGTTGACACAGCATATGCGGTCGTCCTCTGAAGGCTAGAATACAGGCTGTTAGACTAAAAGCTAATTCTGACTGTACTTCTTCTGTGAGCTCATCAGTACAGGCTAACTGGTGAAGCGGTAATCCCTTGGAATCCCAGCATTGTTTTTTCCATGGCTGCTTATTAATGTAGGTTAACCATCGTTGACCTTCCTGAGCAGGATCCTCAGAATTTCTTGTAATATACGACGAATCACTGTACGTTACAAACATAAGTAGTAGAAAAATGCCAGACAAAAGGAAATCCATTATTTGATTTGCTAAATCCTACTTGAAATTGCGAGTTGTCAACGCTGGTTTAACTTTGGAGTGGTCAGAACCGAAGGCGGAAGTATTTAGCTCCTGACGTCTGCAAACGCTATTTCGTCCCGTGAGTTAATATGGCAACCCAATTTGATGCCCAAGATATACTTGTAACATGTGACATATAATCCAAAATGCAGGACATAACTCCCTAATGGATAAGCTCTAAGCTCATGATTTGAGCTAAGCTTGAGCGCTAACAATATCATTTGCTTGTTTAACCAGAGATTGGACTATCAGTCATGCTAAACCTTTAAGCTCCACCACCTCCAGAGCACATGCACATGCTATTCATAAATCATAAAACAATTACTACCTCAACGAGCAATTTGGCACATTTGACATCCGTGAGTAGTGGCACAGAATAGTCCACAGCGAGACGACGGGTCCGATAACCATGAGTTAGAAATGAAGAGACACGTCGAGCTCCGCCACTTCTCATTGGCAGGTTGATCACCAAGTCAAACTGACGTCGAGCCAAATAGTCGGCCAAGTCAATTAGCTCACCTTGGTCCACTCCTTCGCCCAAATTCTCAAAGGTCCATTCTACAGGCTCAACCTATGGAAACATAAAAGGAACAATACATTAATTACCGGCGCATGATTTTAGATACTCTAAAACTATTCAATCAATAACCTTTGATTTACGTTTTGAAAAAAAAATTAACACCAATCGAACGTTTTTAAGTCTTAAGGAAGATGTGATTCAAAGAATATCAAAATTCTACACTGTTCTAGTTCTAAGATTTCGTGTATGTACTTGTAACCAAAAATCTAGACATTAAGTTTTGAGTTTCCATATTGACACATAATCTTCGGCTTAACATAATCCAGTGATTAACTGGAGGTAATTCATAGTTCATCCATTGACATATTGTTCTATGTTCTATTTATGTATCATCAATCATAACTCATATGAAAAATATGTTATACTTTGGTCATCACATCACGAACATTATCAGTATCGGATTGGTCACATTGTCATGATTGATTTGATTATATAAGCTAGTCGTTGATATGTAGGTGTACGTAAGTACACATTACCTGCGTTGGCAGAACTTTTACATGGAAAAACACATTCTGGTTGATAAAATTCAAGTCAAACTTATACACTACTTCTAACCTGAGCATTCTTCAGCTATTTCAAGTTTCAAGTGATGCTATTGACGCTTATCCTACGCAATGCTCTAAAATAACTTTGGTACTTTAAGGCTTAAAATTAGTTTAGTTGGTGAATTATTTATTTTATCTAAGAGTAGAGACGTCACTCTGCAAACCCCTCCCATACTAGCTTGTAGTCAGAATATGATTCCGAATTACGGTCTAAAAAATTTTCAGCAAGTTTTTGCTTTCTTCTAATTAGCGAGCTTTATCATACATGCATCATACACGACTCGGGAATCTGAGCATGTACGTTTACAGCCTCCATGGTATCGTACCTATGTATTTAATTAGAAGGGCGCACGGCGTGGTGTATGTATGGAGATAAGATAGCACCTGAACAGAACAAAGTCCTTTATCTAGCCCTAATTTAGCAATAGCACTCAATCGAAAATTAAATTCACAATCCGAACTCAGTGGTCTTCACACGATCCTTCTCAACGGTCAATTAGCATAAACTCATTGCCACTGCTCATTATTGGAAATGGAAGTTTCTAGTGGCCGAGCTTGACTTGTGCAGTGGACCTTAGTTAGTTATAAAATTAACTTCAGTGAAAAAATTGACCTGAGTGCATACGTACCGTGCATGCGATCAACTAATTATTTTAACGTTAGTTTGGCAAAATGGGAATCAGGTGCTCAACTCAAAGACGAAAGAGCGTGGACGACGCTGAGGCCAATACTGTTGACCTGCCAGATATTCCTGACATCTATGATAGAACTGGTCTAATGTTCTTACCATTTCAAGAACGAAATGAACAAATGGATGTGTTTCTTCGACAAATTCAAAAACATAATTTGGAGATTATGAAAGAGGAATTCAAAAATGATTTACATGCATTCATTCTTAACAATCTGCTCCTTTGTGTTCAATTCGTGGAGAATTTCGACAAGTAAGATATCCATTGTCAGTATTTATTTAGTTAAATAAAGATACAGTCAACAACATTAATCTATCTGGTACATATAGTTGACTTGAAGTGACAAAAGCTTAAGCGGATGAATACCTACTATTATTTTCAAAAGGTTCCAGCTTTAAAATAGCTTATTCAATTACTTATGTTTTCAATTTAAACAAATATAGTCACCAGAAATCTCAACAGCAATTCAGCAGATCACAGCGGTCACGCCGATTTGTTTAAAAATGTACAGAAACGACGCAAAATACTTAATTTAATATGCAGGCAAGCCTAGTTCCTATTCATACCCCAAATAATCACAGAAAACGATTAAATTTATAAAAGCATTAGATACTAATTTAACATACCTGTGTACGAATATAAATTTCCTTTATTCAGTTCGTGGAGAATTACGAATTATACAGATTTTCTAAATTGGCAAACTATACGTACTAAATATATCTACAACTCTTGGTCATGACAAGCCAGAATTGCATAACGGCATGGATTGTTTTACGAATGATTGATGATGTTGCATTTACGTTAACACATTGTTCAGATCGTTTACATCAAAACTACATTCATATTTTGGATGGAGACATTATCATAAAACCGCGTTAGTTGAGACGTGGTAGTAAAGCTTCGTGCAATTTGCTACAGTAGTACCATTTAAGACTCTTTTTGGCACACCGAAATGATGCAACACGCAATAGAAATTGAGCTTTTGTTTTGTAATTTCAATACGCTAAAAAGTAGTCCAGTTAACTCAAACAAATTCCGAACGGAACTGACACTTAATTTATTATACTCTATGATTTGCCCCAAATCGGCGGAACAGCACCCACCCCACACCCTGATCTATCACAAACTAATCTGGCGTAATAAAGATTTATGTTACGTAACGTACAGAATGTACAAAAAGCAGTGATGTCTACTGGACTTTGTATTTCCGACGAATCAATCATAAAATAAAGATGCATTACTCATTTGCTATCTTCCAAGCTTCACTACAGTGAATACTTGCATATAGATAGGCATAATCACACTCACAGGCGACGTGGTTTTTCACCTTTCCTAGAATTTTAATTATACAGAGCAAGGCCAGCCTCCATAGGTTTTAATCAAAAATCAAATAGTTGTAAGCACACTGATAACAGTCTCGCTATTCAATTTTATTGTTCCAATAACAATTCATGTAAACCCTTGTTTAACGCTATTGACTGATCGCGTTAGTGTGGTGTGCAAATTTTGGTATGCCTTCTAGTTTATACATAATTTCCTAGCAATTCAAATACAAGTAGTTCAATATGGATGCCGAATTGCATGGGATTTAATATTTACTAGGTCAATGGAAGAGGCGAAACTTTTCAAGTTTGACCTGGAGAAGAGCCTCAATGAAAAATTGGCTCCACTTGCTACAGACGGAGTCATACTTGGTGAACGGAAGTGCTTTCTAATACATGGAATGGGACATCAGCTAACCAAGACATACATCTACCGAGATAGGCTGAATGGGGAAGGGAAGCGGTCCAGGAATGGAAGCGAATATAGCGGAAGTGCTCAAAGCAGCATGAGGTAAATGCATGGATATAATTGTAGTTCTAGTTTGAGTAATTCCACTTTTGGATTCGTCCAACCAAATGCTTGACCAACCCAGCTTTATGTAATCATGATGCTTTACTTTCACCTTTAAGTGAAAGCTTCATGAACCAAGGGTTACTTAGATTCAATGGAATGTCTTGTTGAATGCCAGGGTTGAATATAGCCATGCAAGCCGAGGAGTGGAAGAGAACAAAAATACATTCATGTGTGAAAGCATTCTTCCTTTGGAATTCGTGATAACCTGGGACAATTTGGAAATCTACAAAGAGTCCGAATGGCACGCCCTCAAAGAGTACCAGTACTCTTCAGCCAAAGGAAGCCCGGGCATCAACCGATTTTGCATGGAGGAACCCGACGAAAAGAACAAAAGTAAAATCCATCCCAAATAATTTCTTAATTGTGGAGGGTAATGCTAATAAAATAACTTAAACATTTGTATATCCAGTTTCCAAAGGCTATGTACGGCTTCGCTGCGTCGACACGCCCTTGTCACTCCGCCCAATTCTCCCAGTACCAACGATTGAGATGGACAAAACGGCTCAAGATTACGACTATAGTAATGCCAGTGAATTCAACGATAAGATAGATGAAATGAGAACGGAGTCCGACTATGCTTCAACAGTTTTCAGTGACAGTGACGAGTTTATGGATGACTTTACCAGTGGGCCTGCTCTGCTCAACGCAATGCGAGATCGGCTGCAATTAGGGGTAGCTAGGCCTCAGAGTCAGATACCACCTCCAGTGCCCGCGTAAGTTTTCATTAATATTTAACATCAATTGGCTTAATCAAGCCTAAGCTTGTGACATATCTAATCTTTCGAATTTCAAATACCGTCTCAACCTAAAAGCTCCTTGTTGACGCTACACGTCACAAGTACCTTGTAAATTGCAAACCATTGGTTTTGGCAATGTTAGCAACTGAATTGTGGCAAAAGTTAGGCAATCAAAGATCAAAGCCAAGTGCATAAAACAAATCAGCTACGAGATGCAGTTTATTCATTATATGATATTTTGCTCACAGAGCTTCCAGAGATATGCTCCTAACCCGAGCACAAAGTGACAACTATCCAAACATTAGA